>JAAALK010000289.1:34413811-34684900 GCA_019279435.1 Zizania palustris | reverse complement strand
TATATGTGTTTTTCAAGAACCTCCATGGTGTCTGAAGAAGAAACCATCTGCTGATGCTAACTCTTTTATTTATTAATATATGCAAAATAGTTTAGATATTAAAATGGTAACCAAATACAACCACATCTTGACATGGTTTTTCTGTAGTTTGAATTGATGCATGGGTGCCTAATTCATTTGCACTTATCAGGAGCTTTTCTTGGTGCCTTCTGGAGTGGGTTCAGCAAGGCTAAGGGCCTGTTTACTTCAGCTTGAGATTATAGTAATCCAGTTTATTTTCATAAGCTAAAACAAACATACCAATTTATCATGCCAGCTTATTATAATCCAAAGTGCAAATTATAACAATTCAATAAGATGATCTAACCTATCTTATTTTTATAAGCTGGATTAATATAATCCCAAACTGAAAGAAATAGGGCCTAACTTCATTCTATAAATATGATCTGGATATGCCAGTTGTTATGTAAATTTAAATTACCATGCAGAATGTAGCCATCTAGATAGTCAGACAAAGATGACAAATCTAGTATTTATTCTGGAAAATAATGGTTTACTAGACTATATCTGATTCTTAATAAAATCTATCGAGAATTTTAGACCGTTGAGACTTTCGACGGTGTCTTTGCTGTAATTACTCGAAGTAAATAAAATTCATCGATTTGTTGAGCAGTCTAAGAAAGAGACAGTGGACAAGGTTTGTATGATAGTGAAGAGGCAGCTAGCACTCACTGATGGTACTTCAATCACTGGTGAATCAAAATTCTCTGAACTTGGCGCCGATTCACTGGATACGGTAATCCCTGCTGGCCAAGAATGGCAGCATTACTGCAAAGCACCATTACAATGATGCCAAATCTCTTTTGTAGGTTGAGATTGTGATGGGCCTTGAGGAAGAATTCAATATCACAGTTGACGAAACAAGCGCGCAGGACATTGCAACTGTGCAGGATGCTGCAAGACTGATTGAGAAGCTTGTGTTGCTGGAGAAGGATGCATAAATCATGCACCTTAATTCAGCAGCCCCCTTGGAGGCACTGCAACCTTTTAATCTCACAATTCAGTTCTAGGAGAGAATGCAATCTACAGTTTATGGCCAGCCCTTCATCCCATCTTGTATTGTATGCCCAATCATCTATGATCTATGTTACCCCCATTTGTTCTTTCATTGATCATTCAGGATAGGATTTTGTAATGTTGTTGCTGAGGTCCAATCCCTTCTCCAGAGGAATTCCATTCCATTTCATGTGCTGTATGGTTGCAGAGAAGTAATAATATAACAATGAGCCTTGCAGCTGTTTCATGATAGTCTGAATGAGATTATGTAATTTTAGATTTATAGACAGGAAACACATTTCATGTGGATGACAATTTTGTGATCTGTTTAGTTCAAATGTAGATTTATCGTTTGCAGCAAATTATAAATTTTAGATCTTAATTATAGGGTTAATTATAAATATTTTTTTTGACTAGGTTTGTGCCTAGCTCTTTTTTAGGTTGCTATGTAAATAAATTACAAAAATCTATCTAGAATTATTATGAAAATACTGTCTTATTTGCAACGCAGAAAATTCACGCAATTCACTTAGATTGTTAACTATTGTTTTGCTCAAAAATAATATCGCACAGCAAAGCTTTTTTCTGAGTGCAAGCAGAAAATTTAAAAAAGAAGAACATCTGAAAAAAGGAAGTCAGAGGTCCAGGAATTGTGTTGAAAGCTTTAAAGTTTCAGTAATGTTCTATTTAAATAGAACATTCTAAGATTTTTTAAAAAATCCAACGGTGTTTCAACCCTAGGTAAAAAAATGTTTCACCACGAGAATTGTTAAAAAATATTTAAGACAAATGAAATATCCGGTAATTTTATTGTTACGTTTTTATTTAAAATTGAATGTTTCATACATTGGAGTAAAATGTTTTAACTTATATTTGATTGTATTTCACTTTTTATTTTACTAAAACACTTTTATTAACTAATGAAACATTATTTATTGAGTGTTAAAATATTGTTCGTTTTTTTTCAAAAAAAAATCAGGACTCCCTTACAGTAGTTTCATCTTAAAGTGTTCAAATAAAGCCTTTTTGAATTAGTGTCATGGGTACTTTAGCAGCCAGCGTGTCCCTGCCTCCCACTCCACGTAGGATGCCACCTACTCCGACGATGGATACCTGCCACGTCAGATCCCACCCGCACCGAGAGAGTCAGAGACTACTCCCGTTGGAATGGGAAAAAAAAACAAAGTAAAACATCCAGAAGCCACCAACCACCGCGAGCCGCCCCGACGACCGTTCCTTCCTCCCACTCCGACGGCGGCGATGGCGACGGCGATGGCGGCGTCGGCGCTGGTACCCCCGGCTGCAGCGGTGACGCGGCAGCGGACTCTGCTCTGCGTGCCGGCGACGGCGCGGGCTCCACGGGAGATGGCGGCGGAGGTGGCGGCCGCGGCCGCACTCGGCGCCGACGTGGCGGAACTCCGGCTCGACCGCCTCTCCGGCTTCGCACCCAGCCGGGACCTGCCAGTCCTCCTCGCCGGCCCGCGCCCGCTCCCCGCTCTCGTCACCTACAGGTGGGGCCCGGCCGCATTTTCTGCTCGGGGTTGGTGCGGTGGGGAATCGCCTTCTTGTTTGCCTTGCACTGAGAGAGGTCGAGCTTCTTGGTAACCTCCAATTCGGAATTGGGAATCATGTGATGTTTAGCGATTTATGACAGTTTTTAGCGGAATTAATTGGAGAGAAAACTAGAATTTTGTTCTAGCTGGTGTCATCACAGGACAGGAACAACTGGAACTGTAATCGGTTAATCTCGTATGGGCACTGGTTGTTTAGAGTGTTGAAAATCTAAGCATATTCCTTCAATGTCGGTGTGTAGGCCGAAGTGGGAAGGAGGTGAGTATGAAGGCGACGACGAACCACGATTTGAGGCACTCATGTTGGCAATGGAATTGGGAGCTGAATATGTCGATATTGAGCTTAAGGTTGGATTTATCCTCAATCCATTTTCTTTGATGAAGTGAATCACAAGGCTATGTTCACCCAGGCAAACTCCTCAAAAATGCAAATAGAAGAGAGAAGACAAAGAAATATTTGTGATTTGAATAATTTGACTTTACTATGTGTCATTACTTTAAGCTAAATGGAATGAAAAATATAGGTCCGGTGATCTGGTCAGTCCCTTTCCAGACATAATGTTTTTTGTGACGGTGATTGATTAGATATCTGAGGGTTTCACACATTTATAAACTATTTTATCTGCCAATTTAGGTTCATGATTTCAATTTTCTAATCCACTGAGATAAACTATATGTAAAACTATCAATATTGAAAACTGGTACAATATAGTAAACCAGTGAATTGAGTTGATAGTAACTGTGCTGTTATGCAGGTTGCTGACAAATTTATGAAACTCATTTCTGGAAAGAAGCCTGAAACTTGTAAGCTCATTGTTTCATCCCATAACTATGAGAACACTCCTTCAGCAGAGGAGCTTGGAAATTTGGTGGCTCAGATACAAGCAACAGGAGCTGACATAGTGAAAATTGCAACCACTGCTACTGAAATTATTGATGTGGCAAGAATGTTTCAAATACTTGTACACTGCCAGGTGAGTTTACCATCTGATTCCATCCAGGTTTTATATCCATGAGTGTTAGCTTTTTTTTGTATTCAGAATATAGTCCATTTAGCTGTTATTTATTGCCTCACTAGCATGCAGTCTCTTGTTGACCTTAGATTTACAAGGATTATGTTGTCTATGAAAGTCTGTTTCAGTTAAACCTGAAGTATTACCAGCATGTCCTCAGATCTCAGTTGACCAATTATTAAACGTGCAACATTCTTAAGATTTCTTCATTCGAAAACAGTTTGGTCAACTGGTTATCTCTAGGTAATAAGGTGTACAAGTATCCTGAGTTAGAATAACTGCTACCTTTACATGGAGATGTATTGGACAGCTGGACTGAAATAGCTGCTCATCAGTAATGATTTAATTTCCCATACATAAGAAAACATAAATCATTGTGTCTGTATCCAGATCATCTGGTGTAAGCCATCTGGATTTTACTTTTGTTAGCAAAAGTATGTAGTGATACAGTAACCCTTACCCTTAACACATATATTAGTAAAACAAGTAGTAGCTAGCTAGGATAGGAATGAACTTATGATGACACCGTGCTTCATTTATCAAGTGCTTTATTATGATTCTAGATTTCTAGTTCACATTATCTTTTATTTGAATAATGCATTAGGAAAAGCAAGTGCCGATCATTGGACTGGTGATGAATGATAGAGGTTTTATTTCTCGGGTGCTTTGCCCCAAATTTGGGGGGTACCTTACTTTTGGCACTCTTGAAAAAGGAAAAGAATCTGCGCCTGCTCAGCCAACAATTGCAGACTTGATTAATGTGTACAACATTAGACAGATTGGTCCAGATACTAAGGTGTTCGGTATTATCGGAAAGCCTGTTGGCCACAGTAAAAGCCCAATTTTGCATAATGAAGCTTTCAGATCAGTGGGTTTCAATGCTGTGTATGTGCCATTTTTGGTGGATGACCTGGCTAATTTTCTTACTACATACTCTTCACCAGATTTTGCTGGCTTCAGGTACTTAATTTTTGTGAACCATGCAACCTGTTTTACTGATGCATAATTTTTGTTTCAGTTTTTTACTGCATGCTCTAATACTCCATATGTAACCATTAGTCATAGCATCTACTTGTTTGGATTGCAGTTGCACAATTCCCCATAAGGAAGCTGCTGTTAGGTGCTGTGATGAGGTTGATCCTATTGCCAGGGTAAGTTTTTTATGTGTTTCTTTTTCTATTTGATTTAGGAGAGATTCTGGAACCCTTTGATGAATCCAGAGTAACATTTGGATGTACTTTCTCCAGGACATTGGAGCTGTCAATACAATCATCAGAAAATCTGATGGGAAACTTGTAGGCTACAATACTGACTATGTTGGTGCAATTTCTGCTATTGAGGATGGAATAAGAGGTTTCTACATGCATAATGCTTTATATTTTAGTATTGTTACTGATTAGTATTCATCCAAATGTGTGTTGAATCAATTTGCAGCTTTGCAACCAACGGAGACTACCACTTCACCATTGGCTGGGAGGCTTTTTGTTGTTATTGGAGCTGGTGGTGCAGGGAAAGCACTCGCTTATGGTGCAAAGGAGAAGGGAGCACGAGTTGTAATAGCAAACCGTACTTTTGGTATGCACATCTTCCATAACTTTCTTTGATACCAATTTAAATCATTTAATCATAAACAGTGTCATTCCATCTGAACTAATTTAAGAGTGTTTCTCAGAAGTAAGCATTCACTTTGGAGAGCCTTCATGGCAAAGTGCTAAAGTCATATAAAAAATGCTAGTGATTATCCCTAGCCTATATGCAAATTACCACAAAAAAAGAATCATTGAGTTTGGTGCCCCTCATCACTCGATGGAATTTTGATCTACACTTCAAGAAACAAAGGACACATTTTGCTGAAAAATAAAAGGAAAATTGTTCAATCTTTGTTGTTTCTCAATGCGTAGATCCAATTTTGATTTGAAATTTTATGGACTGATGGAGGACTTCAAATTTTACTGAGCTTTTTTTGTAATATTTTCATGCTGGCATGCATATGTTTTGGTTGGTTTGGACTTTGGAGCACTCAAGTTGGGGTGCTCCTTGGAGCACTAGATATCTTCTCAGTACGAGCTTACTCAAAAGTTATTCCATTGGATTTTAATTATGGACTAGTCAAGTTCTGTACTGTTTCTTTTGCTTCAAAACTTATGTTTGCTACCAATTGCTTTAGATAAAATGGAAGTGTGATAGGATGGTGATGTTGTTGGGAGTTGGAAAATAAGTATACTTTTATTGTCCAGCACGTGCTCAAGAACTTGGCAACTTAATTGGTGCACCTGCTTTGTCTTTGGCGGAGTTGGAAAATTACCATCCAGAGGAAGGGATGATTCTTGCAAACACAACAGCAATTGGAATGCATCCAAATGTCAATGAAACTCCTTTATCCAAGGTCCTGAACTTTATCTTATTTGTATTCAATATCGCATGGTGTCCTAGTTTCATGCAATGACAAATCATAATTTTGCAGCAAGCGCTTAAGTCTTATGCTGTTGTCTTTGATGCGGTCTATACACCAAAAGATACCAGACTTCTCCGAGAAGCTGCAGAGTGTGGAGCCACAGTAGTTAGTGGTCTGGAGATGTTCATAAGGCAAGCAATGGGCCAATTTGAGCATTTCACAGGCATGCCAGGTATTTATTTTGTTCCTTATTTTTTCTTAAAGCCATTATTAGTAGTATTAGTATATCTTACATTATTTCTTGTATGACTTGCTGTACAGCTCCAGATAGCTTGATGCGTGATATTGTTCTGGCAAAGATATAGTAAGGTTTGTCCAAACTCCAAAGAGCAAGCTTCCCTTCCATCATAGTTTCTACAAAACTGACTCTAGATTGTCCTTCCTCAACTTTTAGAAACCACTTTTTGGAACATATGTGTGGATATTGGTTTCATTTTGTTGCAATTAACCTGTTTATTGGTGTTCAAGAAAGATATGCTCTGGCATAATGTAAACGTCGTAAAGGGCTCATATGTTAGAAATGATCTTGTTTTTTTGATAATAACAGAAATAATCTTGTTGATTAGAGTTTGCATCATGGTAATGCATGATTTTAGTTAGTGTGCATGTGGCCAGGATTAAGCGTATATTCTGGTTGCATTATTTTTGCATGGATGCATGTGTTTCTGAGTACTGCATGTAGGTGCAGCTGCCCGTTGTGGAGCCATGCATTGAGTGGCTGCATGTGTGCTCATGCAAAGGTTAGTTATCATCCTGGAGTTATAAGTTGATTAGTTGAGTTGAGTGAATCAAAAAGAAAGAGAAAAGACTAGGTGTGGCTGGCACAAAAAGCTCCTCTTGTTCATGAGCTAGGTCAACAATTGGTATCAGAGATGATCGGTATCATTACACAATGCAAACACAAATAGACATGATCACCTAGACAACAAGATTAATCTCTAACATTATATATCATCAAGGCTACAAAACCTGTTAAGATGTTTGTAATAGTTTTAGTGAGTGCAAGCATCTACCATTGCCAATGGAGAAATACTGAAACGAATCTTTATTTTCAGTGGTTGATTGCAAATTCCGAGCACTGGCAAATTCCTTGGACAATCACGACGCCATGAAGAGAGTTGGGAATACAGCACTCAAGCCTCGTTTGTGAGACACATCCATGTCTGCTGTTTTCAGTTTGCCGTTATATATATATATATATATATGTATGGGTAGATTATGAGATGGTTTCAACTGTAAACTTTTGTTTGACAGTATTACATTTTTATATTGGACCAATTTCCCCCTTACATGGGTGCATCAAAGACAAGAAAGCTTGTTTGGTGATTTTGTGAGGCTCCATAGAATAATATGCAGTTGTGCAGTCATAAAGCATGATATGCTCAGTTATCTTATCACCAATCCTCAGTTTTGTTTGACCTTTTGGTTGTATTAAATGAAACTCCATATGTTTCATATTGGCCCTATTTGAGACAGCTTAAAATAATCAGGATTATGTATCTGTCAAAATTCTCTATTTTTTACTAATTTTATAGAAATATATCAATAGCTACACTATTAGATTAGTTTCATTAAATTTATCATAAAACATGTTTTAATAGTGTATTTATTTGATATTGTAAATGTTAACATATTTACATTTTAATTTTTTAAGGTGTTTGACTTGTGATATGAATGAAACATGCATCTCTAGAAACAAGTTGATGCTTTCTCCTAGTTAGTTTCTTTAGGAAAATATGCCATGGTAATTTCAAGGACAACCAAACCACGGTTTTATAAGCATGAAATAGCGTTAAAAAGAGGGGACGAAATTACTTTTAAACAGTAAAAGAACGAAAAATAAAGATGGGAGAAAAAATTAGCCAAAAAAGAAAATTCATTGGGGCATTCCGAGAATTGAACTCGGGACCTCTCGCACCCTAAGCGAGAATCATACCACTAGACCAAATGCCCTTATATGCTGAGAAGAATTTACTTCTTACTTGAGATACTAATCTTCTTCGTCGCGTTGAAATTCCAATCTTTTTCTACCTTTTTCCGCTTCTTGAACTACCTCGGGTGGAAATTCCTCCTCCTTCGGACCAGATTCCTACCTCGCGCACTTTCTTCTACCGTCGAGAGCTCAAAAATCTTTTTCTTTTATCTAGTTTCTGGCCAACCTTTTTACTTTTCCAGGGGATCGATTTCACCGAGAAATTACAGCTCAAGGGGGAGAGAGAGAGAGCAATGCAGTCGGTGCCCGGCGGCGCCATACGCTCTGTACCACTTCGGCACCAGCGGCACGGCCGTCGCCGCCGCCGCCTCCGTCAAGCAACCGCTCGGTAAGCCACCTGTTCTTTGCACGCTACTTGTGTGGATGGGGATGGAATGGAAATGGGAATAATTTATCCGGGGAGATGTGGATCGGGGAATGCATTGCTTAGGTTTTGATGCCATGTTCATCAGCTTTGGAAGTGTGAAATCTAGCGGGAGCACTGCGTGGGATTGGGAAATGGGAGCAAGTGTTGCAAAATTGGAGTGCTAATTCAGGTTTAGTTCCACCCATCAGATGTGTCCGGCAACAGGAGCCTCCAGAATGGGTACCGGCATTGTAGTGATGCCAGTAAGATTGCGGTGGAAACTTCCCTTCCCTTGCGACAAGCAAGATAAAAAGAAAGAAAAAATTGATTATATACCTTCTATTTATATGAAAATTGAGGATTTATTCTCTCGGTTTAATAGTTTTACATGTCAGTGAGATGTAAAAGGTAATCTCCATGGAAAAAGGTATTGTTTACCCGTGGATGTGGAGCTGAACTGAACTAAACATAAGAAGGATTTAACTAAAAATACCACACAAGCAAATTTGATTCGTGATATTCATCTTGCCAAATTGCAACCATATATCTGAATTAAATTGAGCTCAGCTTGCATAACATTGAATTGTTCATCATTGTGCCAGTGGCATAGCAAAATAAAAGGTCTATGTTTTCATAAATTTTGTTTCTCGGGACAGAAGTAACTCCTTATATAGGTACAGTCATTTTGTTCCGGTGTAATCATGACTGATGTACTATTTTATAATAAAATCAGTGTAATCATAACTGATGTACTATTTTATAATAAAATCCGTCCATCCATTTTTGCGATGCTCCTTCGAAACAACCTTCGCCAAAGTGGACGCACTATGGTACAAGACTTGTTTTGGACCAAATCGAAGCATCCTAACTAAATATTCTGGGTCATTGGCCTGAAGCATCCTAACTAAGTATTTCGGGTCACCGGCCCGAAGCATCCTAACTAAGGGATTCCGGGCCATCGGCCCGAAGCATCCTAACTAAGGATTCCGAGCCACCGGCTCGAAGCATCCTAACCAAGGAATTCTGGGCCACCGGCCCGAAGTATCCTAACCAAGGATTCTGAGCCATCGGCTTGAAGCATCCTAACTAAGGATTCCAGGCCACCGGTTCGAAGCTTCCTAACTAAGAATTCTGAGTCATCGGCTCAAAGCCACCACGAAATATACGCTCCAATCATTGCACGAAGCCGACAAGCCGCCTACTCGCAAGGAGGGGTAGGAGGTGGTGATAAGTTCGAAGCATCGAAACAGAATAAGCAACCCAATTTCATTCAAGTTACGATTACAATTACAACATGGCTAAAATTCGAGCAACACCTAGAGCCCTACGAAAAGTCAGTATCTAACCAAAGAAGAAATCGGAAACCCTTCCAATCCTGCAAACTAGATCGGCTCCGAGAACCCTCTTCGACCCCTAGCGCTCTCGGAGCCCTGGGGCTGTTTCACGCCCCGATTTAATAAAACCGGGGATTTATTGAAATTCCATAGAAAATCAATAAATACAAGACGTTCATCTCACGATCGTGTACAATACGTCAATCAATCATGGTTCGTATACCATATTATTACAAAAGTGTTAAATAAAGAGAAACTAATAAATCCTCTAGATAAACGCCTTCTTCCAGTCTCGTGCCTTGACTAGGTTGCTACTCCAGACCTTCGCCCTCCTCGTAGTAGACTACCTCTGGTGGTGTAAGTCAACGGGGGTGAGTACAAACGTACTCAGCAAGCCACCGAATGCAATTATAATGCAAGGTAATAAAAAGGAAGGTAGTGGCTTACTTTTGCGGAAAAGCACAATTTGTACATCAATTAATGTAATCAAGTTATTATTGCAGAAAAGTAAACATGAGTCATGCATCACCTTGCATCATCTCCTACCTCGAGGGGTACAGTCAGCCCACCCTCGCTCAATAGTCCTTACATGTCATGAATAACTCAAACATTCACATAAAAGTAAACTAACTGTGAGAGGTCACACAACCCGCCCTTGACCGTGGGCTCGGCTTTTCGAAAAGATTTAAACTCTGATCAGAGGTGTACTACTGTACCCATAAGGCACTCATTTCCCGCACACCGCAGTGTGTTAAATGACTCCTGTCACGAGAAGCTTGTGCCAAAACCTTCAGCGTGGAACGCACCAATTCGATAACACCCTCTTATAGGTTTCGTAAGGTTTTCCAGTCACTTCGGGCCACTCCTTACCCCCCCTTGAGCCATGTCGGTACAAGTCACCGCAGGCTTTCCCCTTGTACCCCTCCACTATGGTGTTCCAAGTTGGTACGATCCATACCTCTAGTTAGGACTTACCCACTAGACTTGTGGTTAGTACGGAAGTGCTTTGCAACGGATCCCGCAGACCGGTCCTTATAGTGCCCCGGGTGCGACCAACCAATGCCCTAGCTTGCACCCGGAACCCACCATACTTATAACCTAGCCAACTCCAATAGAGTCCAGAGACGAGAATAACGGGGAAGTACATATAGTAGAATCCAGCTATCTATGACTTATTCTTTTATCCTATAGCAGTTGTGTCGATACATTGGACACTAACTAATATATTATTGTAGAGTGACAAGGAGTTCAGGCTCAATAAGCATGGCTTGGGTTTGCACACAAGGTCGGGGATCTAATAAATATAATGTAGAGCTTGATATCAGACTAATGCAATATTTAATTCCTATGAGTTATAGCGGTAATTATGAAAAATTGGGCTCAATGATGATCAACTATTTCCACAAGAGGGTTCTGTGACTTGCCTTGATCCGCAAACGGTGAAGGTGGAACCTCGGGGTAAGACTCCGGATCGTCGACGGCGTAGAAGTCTTCTCGATACAGAAAAGTAAACACCACATTCAATAAACAACCCAAAATCAAGCATACATGTTTTGTTGGATTAAATATAGGAGATAGGGTTTTAAGTTCTATGAATTTATTACTTAAATATTTAAGATTAAGAGGTTCCTGAATTTTATAACTTGATATAAGTATTTTTCCTAAGGGGGTTTTTATTTTCCCCTTTTTAGAGTTGAAGTAAAAAGGTATAAAATAGCCTTAATGTTTTTATGGTATTAAAATAGTGAGATTAAGTTATTATGTCTTCTGAAGTTGTTATATAAGTTTTTAGGATATTTTCATAAAGTGTGGACTTTTTATTATAAGAATTAATTAAATATCCTAAAAGGGCTTTTGCAATATTATTTAATAGAATAAAGTGGGCAAAGTGAACATGCTATTTTTATTGTATTAAAACAGTGGAATAAAGTCATTAAGTCCTCTGAATTTAATATATAAATTATTAAAGGTTTTTCTGAATTATTTAAATGAAGTATTAATTAAATCCTAAAGGGGACTTTTCTTGATTAATTAATAAGATTATTTTGTGCCAAGTAAGCATATTGTTTTTATTGCATAAAAGTGTAGAGGATAAAAAGAAAAATTTTCCAGAATTAAAATGGTGAAATTTGGAGTTAAATTGAATAAGATATGAATTTTTAAAGCTTAAACTAATTTTCTGGATTTTATTTTAAATAGAAAACAGGCTTGGGTCCATGGTGAGCCAGACCCACCATGGACCCGTGCACTGTGCGCGTGGGCCGATCGGATCTGGACCGTCCGATCCAGATCCCACGGGTGGTCGCGAGAGGGAAATTTTTAAAATAAAACCAACGGCTCAGATGAGCCCGTACCGGTTCAATTAGGATCGAGGGCCCAGATTAAATCTCGAGGGGATTTAATCTGCGCCATCCGATTCAGATTGAACGGCTGGGACGCCGTCCAGCACGCTCGCGGCACGGGGGAGCCAGGAGGCTTCATCCCCGACTCCGGCCGAGCGGCGACGAGCTTCGACGATGGCGTGTGGCGGCCTCATGCCCCAGGCGTTGGCGAAAATGGACAGAGGGGAAGACGGGGAACATGGCGATACCGGCGACAACGGCAAGGGGCAAACGATGGCGACCGGTGATGAGAAGAGGTGGCGGTGTTCCTCGGGGTCTACGGCGGCGAGACGATCTGGTGGCGGAGAAGCCGAACGGAGGCGAGGCCGAGGGAGCGGTGGCGATGGCGGTCCCGGCGGCGTCATTGGCGAGGGCGGTGGCGGACCGAGGCGTCAGTGAGGAGCTGCTGGAGCCGAAGCAGGGTGGCGGCGAAAAATGGGTTTCAGGCGCCTTGGTTAGCTGGGGATTGGCCTCTTTCGGGTGACCTGGATGCGGCGGTGTCGGGGAGGTTAAATAGGGGTCACCGGTGAGGAAAAAGGAAGGCCGAGAGGAGGAAACCGAGAGGGTTTCCAATTTTCTCCGGTGAGTCTTCCATCCGCTCGGATCCTTGCCAAACATGGCGAAATCGCGTGGGAAAACGAGGGAAAGGGATCGCCGGGCGTCGGGGCAAGTGAATCCGGGGCCAGTTCGGTGAGATTTGGCGGCCGGCGGCTCGATTTGGAAGGGGGGGTCGCCGAATGGAAAGAGGGGGGATTTCCATCGGGGAAGACGGAGCTGACAGGTGGCCCTCACCTGTCAGCGAGCAGGCGCGAGGAGAAGAGGGAATGACTTGCGGGCCCGGCATGGCAGCGAGCGAGCGGGGAAAAATGGAGGCTGACTAGTGGACCCGGCGGAGCGCGCGGGAGAGGAGAGAGGGGGGAACGGCGCCGACAGGCGGGTCCCACCCGTCTGTGAGAGTGGCAGGACTGGGGCGGCTGAAAGGCTTTAGGGGGGAAACAGGGTTGTGGCCCAATAAGCTTTAAAATGCTTTTTCCATTAAATTTAATTCCAGAAATTTAAATATTTGCTTAAGGCTTGAAGCTCTGTTGGAAAAATTTTGTAAAAATTCTCTAAAATATTTCTTGGCTCCTGGATTCCACCATAAATTTTTCAGCTATAAATTTGAAATATTTCTTCCTGATTTGCTTTAATTGAGTTCTTTTAGCCTTTACCTTAATTAAATAAATCACTTTATTCCAGAAAATTTATTTTCCTCATTTTTATTTTATTTTTAATTCTGGGTTGTTACAATCATATCCCCCTTACAAAGAATCTCGTCCTCGAGATTCGAAGCGAACCTCGGGGAAACTAGGGGACGGGGTTCTACGGGTGCTCCGGATTAGGAGAAGGGGTTACATCAGAAATAGGCAAAGTGATCTCCGGAACTGAGTCGGTTGAGATCGAATTGGGAATGTCTTCGGTCGTACCTTGGTCTTCTTGGACGGAGATGTGATGAACTTGGGCACGTCCCATCGGGGTTGAAACGGAGAAGGTCGTTTGCTTGGGGTAGGGGCACATGTTGGAGAAGTGGCCTTCTTGGCGACAGTTGAAGCATATAATTGGATTGCCGTGCCTGTCCCTCTTGTATTCGGCAGCTTGCACGGGAGCTTTTTCGGTGGGCGGTGCTTGGGGTAGGATGCCTGAGCTTGGCCCACTAAGGATGGTCCATGGCTCGGCAGGAGTTGGGGCTTGAGGCGTGATCACCGGGTGTGGCTTTGACACCATTACTTGTTGTTGACGGTAGGCGATCATCCTTCGCTTCTTCAAGTCCACCTTGTTTTGTTCGGTTTCCTGAATGATGGCTTTGTTCACCAACTTCTGAAAATTGGCGAAGTCCCCGGAGACTAACTGAAGGGAGAGATCGTCCTTCAGTCCCCGAAGAAACTTATTTTGGCGGGCGACGTCTGTGCGCACTTCTTCCGGTGCATAACGGGCCAACCGGTTGAATTCGTGCAGGTACTCCGTAACGGTCCTGCTCCCTTGATGCAGGTCCCGGAATTCCTGCTGCTTTTGAGCTACCACGCCATCTGGAATGTGGGCGGCCCGAAAAGCCCATAGGCCTAGCTCGCGCCTTCTTCATCTTCTTCGAAGCCCTCCAGGATCTTTGGTCCTCCTAGAGCTACGCCCAAGTTCGAAGGGGTTGACCTGCGATGAAGACGAAGCCCTCACCTCCCTCTCTTCTTTTATAAAAGCTAATACTTCATGTAAAATTTTAGGGTTAACGCGCCCTTGACTATCGCGAGGTACGGTAAAGCAAGCACATTTACTAGTCCTAAGGGCTTCGAAAATATCCCACCGATGATGAAGAGCTTTTGTCGCATCAAGCACCTCGACCTCAAAGTTCGAGGCGGTGGCCGAAACCTGAGCAATTTTCAAAAAAGGGTTTTAATTCATAAAGTCGTAGACCTTGGCTTACAAGATTGACTTTACAGGAGAAGGCCCTAAGGAAACTACACCTTTGTGCCCGAGGGGGGAACGATAGAGGCAGGCTTCGGAGGAGGCTGTGTCCGTGGCAGGTTCGAGCGATGGGCGTCGTCTGTCCAGGTTTTCACCGCGGACGGGCCCTCGGTCTTCCAAGAAGACGAGTCCCCCCGAAGGTGATGGGGACCGTCCCCACCGCCGCTGGAATGATACCTCTGATGGCCTTGAGGTGGCGGAGGACGCCAAGGGCGGACACTCGTCTAGAGACCTCTCCATACTTGGCTACGATCACATCCATTTTCCTCGTGGTAGCCTAGATAAACTTCAGTCGGTGGCTCAGGGGATCCCACGCGACGTCGAAACCCAGAGAGCAAGACGTCCCTAAGCGCTCCAAGACATCCTTAAGGGTGCCTATGGCGTCGGCCACTGCCTCCTCATCCTTCGCCAACGATGCCCTCAACTCCTTATTCGAAGCTACGAGGTCTGAGACTGTCTTCGCCAGTTTGGGCGGCTGAACCTTGATAGCCTCGGCTTCGGCTATCCGTGCCCTGAGCTCCTCGACCTCAGTCGCCCGGACACGGAGCTCGTCGACTTCAGCCACCCGTGCTCGGAGGTCATCAACGTCGGTGACCAGAGCTCGGAATCCTTCGATCTCTGTCACTTTCTCTCGAGCCTCACGGTTTCGGCGGCAAAGGCGTCCCAGTCGGCTCGAAGGTCTCACGCCTCTCCCTCGATAGAGACGATGCATTCATGGAGACCTGCGACCTCGCACTCACGCCGACTGCGTTCAGCGAAGGGGGACGTCGAAGTTCCCTGGGCCAAGATGAGGAGCTGCGAAAAAAGGGGAAGCAAGCAAAGGTTAAGAGAAGAAGAGAGAGAGAGCGCAACCAAAGACACTTAAAAGAGCATACCTGGTAGGTCGCGCGCTCTTTGGCAAGGTTCAGGTCGACCCCGTCCGACTGACTTACCTCGGAGGCCAAGTCGGTACCCCTCAAGGACAAGTAGGCCCGGTGCAGGGGCTTTGTCTTCGTGGCGAGGTCCGATTGGAAGCTTATGAATGGAGCCAGCACGGGAACGCCCCCGTGCTCATAGCTGATCCCCACCTCTAGAGAAATCCCAGAGCGCTGAAAGGCCCCCTTCGGAGTTTTCCCCGAGTTGACCTCTTCGTTAGATTCTAGCACATCGACCACCTCGACGCTAGCTTCCGCCCTTGCCTTAGCACCTTCCTTAGGAAGTGGTGGGTCCGAGGAGGCGCCTACCCCCAAGGTACCTAAGAAATAAGCAAGTATTTATAAGACAATGTAGGCAAACAAAGATGGTGGGAGCCGAAAGGCGCAGGCTCGCGTGGAGTAACTTACCCATCTCAGCTTTGTCGGGTAAGGAACCCGGAGATCGCCCGGTCGCCGGAGTCCGTACGACCTCCAGCGTTTGGAAGAACTCCCCTAGGGAGTTCACCTGGGATACATGCCATGCGGCTGTCAGCTCAGCCGTGACGTTGACGCTCCCGACCACCTCCGCTAGCAGGTCGGCTAGCCCTCCGGGTGCCATGCTACCGCTCGCAGGGCTCGCTTGGGAGCCGGACAACGTCTCCTTGGCCACCTCATCCGAAGCTGCAATGGTCGGAGGATCAGTGGAGATCCCCTCGCCCGCTTCCTCCACAGTCGTGTCCACCGGAGGGCCGGACGACGCCTCGGCAACCACCACGCCCCCGGAAGCGTCCCTGCTCGCGGCAAGATTCGGCATCGAGGCTTCAAACGGCTAGACGGGCCGATGTTCGCCTTCCTTTTATTTAGAACCAGGTCGGAGATGTCGATGTTCGGAAACGGCAGGGGCTGGATCCGTAGACTGGTCCATACACGGTTGTACCGCTCCCAGGACCTCACCAACTCCATTCTCTGCTTCCTCTCCGCCGAAGCGGGGGCCCCAAAAACTTTCTCGACCGCCCGGATCACTTGTTCGAGAGTCATGACAGCACGCGACCCTGTAGATGCGAAGGTATCCATTGTGAAGTATCCATTATCTAAGGAAAACAGTACTAATCATTGTAGGAACGAGAAACCGAAGCATACCAAGAGAATTGGAGGGCGTCTCTAGGGGCGCCCCGTCCCTTGCTCTCTGAAGGGCGAGAGGCAACGTTGCCTTCAAGGGCGGGATCTGGAGCGAGATGAACTCCTCGGCCAGATCCCGCATGCTTATTCGTCGAGCTACTATTTGCAAAACCTGGACGCGGGTGAAGACCGAGCCGGCATCCGTTGTGACGTCAGCCTCCCTTTGGTACCAAATCTGATGAAGGGGCCTCGTCAACCTAGAGTCTGGCCCCACCGCCACATAGAACCAGCAGTGGATCCAGTCGGAGTACCACCGCTCGTTGATAGCCTTCGCGGGGAAGGAGTCTGCATACTCCTTTCGAAGTTGGAAGTTGACTCCCTCGTATGCCAGGATCAAGGTGGAACCATCGGGCGTGTCTCGCTTCTAGGGCTAACAGGAAGCCTCGTGCATCTTCACGAAGACTTCGGCCCTCCCCTCGTAGCCCTCCGCCCTCATGGCCCACTCAAAGACGACTAAACAGGTGATGGCGTTCAGTGATAGATGTGGTAGGTCCAGGTTGAAAAAGCGGAGGACCCCCGCCAAGAGTTTTGAAGCGGGAAACCTAAGCCCGGCTTCGAAGAAGGCTTCGAAGACGATGACCTCTCCTTCACGTGGCTCCGGGTCAGCTCCATCCCTGGGAACCTCGCTTCTATACCGGAGTCAAGGTAGTCCTAGATCGCGCTCCTCATAAACCCCGTTGTGCAAATGGTTCTCTCCAAGACCAAGGTCTGCTCGGTGAATTTCTCCGAAGGCGGTCAGAGGTCCCGAGGACCACGAGATTTTGCGGAACTCGGGACCGTTGTTGTCGTCGTGGACGCTTCCTACTGAATGAAGTGGGGGTCAATGGTGGGAGCGGCACTCTTCTTCTTCGTCATCCTCTTTGAGACGCATGGCTGTTGGAGAAAGGAAGGATCGACGATTAGGGACGAGCGCTGGATGCGAGCAAGAAGTCGTGAGCAAGGAGATTGAAAGCATTTGAAGGGTTCGACTGCGACATGTGAGTTCCAGCTTATATAGGGGCTCGAGATCGCACGGTACGCTACCACCGCACCGGTTTATATTCTCCTGAGGGTATGTGGGCCACGGCGGGCGCGTCCTAAAGGACGCCCTAGGAACCCAAGCCCCACGATGAGAGTTCATACGACGAAATGTTTCGTCTATTTAGCCCTGGCAGTTCGGGCCCTGCGCCGCTAGGCCGTTCCAAAACCATACCAAAGGTCAGCTCGTTTTTTGAGGTTTTTATTGCAGCATTATTTCTGGCGCATCCCTCTTTCTTACTTGTAGGTCAGCCAAATGGGAGCATGTGAGGGACTACTGTTGGGGGAAATAATCCCGGCAGTGGTCGGGGCAAGACTGTAGGTTACGATGCGGTTTTGGAGCCTACGACAGCGAAGTCTTAACGATCAGGCGAGAAGTTGCGAGCCGATTGACTGAGACGCACTAGGCGTACCCTGAGGTCAAAGATGGGCTCCGCTGGGGCTCGTGCTCTCACGGGCATACTAGGGCCCGATGCAGAGCCGTCCAGGGTCGGAGGCCTCCAACGGACGGTTCCCCGATAGGCCACGACGAGAGTCTAGAGCGAAGCCTAAAAGGCAGGAGACCCCTAGAAGACGATCCCGAGGAAGGCTGCGACGAATGATCGAAGCGAAGCCCTCGGGATTTCCGTGGTCCCTGGGCGACAACCACTAAAGCAAGACATGACAACTGTGACATCAAATGGTTCCTATAGAGTGCGACACGGGGGTCTGTAGCGGTCGCATCGTGACTAGGTGTACGATGGGACCGCACGTGTGCGTTGTCACACCTACCGAATGTAGTCTAGTTCAAGTAATGCGCAGAGCCTATACCGTCGTACCCCTACTAATTAGGGATACATGGTCTGTAATGATGTATGTAAGACCGAGGGTAGGAAGGTATTTGTCCAGCAAAGGAATCCCCTTATAAATACCTTCCCCTGTATTGTACAGGGATCATCTTCTCCCGAGATCAAGGAATACCACTTTCTAGAAAAGTCTCTCCATCCGAAAACCTAGTCTTTAAGAAAACTTGCCATCTCAACCTAAACCTCAAAACATGTTGATGTAACCTTTTACGCCAACAGTAGGTCATTGTTGCGTAGCTCTCCAATTAAAGTACTTTATTAAAATATTGACTAATGGTTTCACTGGACCTACTAAAATTAGTGTTGACTACTCTATTCTTAACATTGTGACCTATGGTATGTAAAAACATTACAACTTATTGTTCAACACATTGAACGGTGTCTTGCAATAGACCACGTTCCCGAATAAGGTCACAAAAACGGAAGAACGAGCCTTTAGTAAGTCTAAGCATATTAATACAAATGACATCATTTTTCCAAATCTTATTATTAAGATGGTCAATTCTGCTCTTATCTCTATCCTCAATTGGACCATATCTAATTTCACCTATAGGTGCATGAGCATGACACTTATACGGGAAATATTCCTTTTTTGGAGTCGCTCTGTTCTATCTAAGGGTGCGTTTGGTTCTGCTTTTGAAATCTGATTTTGCTGTGAAAAAGCATAAGCTGAACCAAACGGGTTTACCAAAATTGCTTCTGCTGTGAAAAAACAGCTTTTTTCTAGTACAAATTTGGAAGCAGTCTGTACCCTGCTTTTCTGCTTTTGCTTTTCTGATTTTTAGTTCAGATTAAATAGTATGAATTCAAGGTGTCTTAATTGATTTAATATTATTATGGTTTGTATTGCATTGCACAATTTCATGAGATAATATGTGGTTGTCGGTTACTTTATAAGATGAACTATGCACTTTTTTATTTATCTAATATATTTTTAGTTATTTAGTTGCATCAATATTGAGTGTTTCCTATTTATATATATGTATAGAATATTATAATGATGAAAATTACGTAAGTTATAAAAAACAATCAGCTCGCAACAGTTTTTTCGCAGCAGTTTCAACCAAACGACTTTTAGCTTTTTCACAGCAGACAGCTCACAACAACATTTTCACAGCAGGCAACTCACAGTAGCTTTTTCACAGCTCACAGCAGAACCAAACGCACCCTAATTCTAAGCCAAACACATGTAAAGTGGACTGGAGTCGCTCGCTTCCACCTAATTCCTAAGCCAAACGCCACCTAAGGTTCTAATGTTTATATAGTATGTCTATTGGGATAAGGTTTTGGGCTTTATTTTTGTGGATCAGAGGTTGATATGCTAGTCTTTGTAGGAATGCAATTTTCAACATTTAGACATGCATTATAAAAAATATCACATGTGACGACTATATCTACTTTTGGCCTAATGAGTGTAGAGGCAATGAGTGCTTCATGAGCTTCCTCAAGCTTCTCATGAGAGACCAAAAGCATCATATGAGAAGTTTTCAACTCCTCATATTTAGCCGTTAAGGACTCATGATCTTTCTTGAGAGCCTTAAATTTGACTCTCTCTTTGCCACTTAACTCATTTAGCTCCTCAAGCATTTGTGCAAGATCATCATAAGATAATTCATCATCACTATCATTTTATTCACTAACACAAGTAGATGTTACCTTAGTACTTCCTTTTGCCATGAGACAAAAAGGAGAGTATAGTGATGAAGCTTCCGTAATTGCGATTCCCGCCATGTTCTTCTTTCTTGAGTTTGACTCACCACCGGAGTCGGAGCTCGAAGAAGAATCGGAGCTATCTTCATTTGAATCCCATTCTCCCACAAATGCTTCATTTCTACCTTTTTTCTTGTTCAACTTTTTGAAGAGCTTTTTCTTCCCATTCTTTTCTTTGATCTTCTTTTGAGATTTATCATCTTCACTTTCTTGTTTGTTCGGACATCTTGAGGCAAAATGACCCTTTTCATTACACTCAAAACATCTTACATTCTTGAGGTTCCTTTTGGTTGACTTCTTGTCACCATTGTTCTTGAAAGAGCTTGAAGAACTTCCTCTCTTTTTCATAAACCGGTTGAACTTTCTCACAAAGAGAGCCATTTCTTCATCCTCGGTATCGCCATCACAAGAGGTGTCTTCTTCTTCTTCACATTTCTTTTCAACCTTGGCCTTCAAGGCAATATTCTTCTTCTTGGATGAGGAGTGATCTTCGGCGCTTCCTTCAACTCTCTTGTTCTTGTAAATCTCATTTGTGTTGATAGTTCCCAAAAGTGTTGTGGGTGTCAAACTTGACATATCCGAGTTGATGAGGAAAGTCACCAACGTGTCATATTTCTCGGGCAAAGCTCTCAACATCTTTTGAGCAACTTCCAACTCCGTGTACTTCACTCCAACACCCTTGAGATCATTGACAATCACATTAAGTCTTGCATACATCTCATTGACACTTTCATTTGGCAACATGGTGAATGTTTCATAGTTGATCTTTAGGTAGTGCGACTTGGCATTCTTCACACTTGTTGTTCCATCATGTATATCTTGAAGAGTGGTCCAAATGTCATGTGCCGTTGAAATATTGCTTATCCTATTGAATTCTTCGGCACACAAACAATTGAACAAAGCATTTGTAGCTTGAGCATCAAGTTGCATATCTTTCTTGTTTTGATAGGTTAGATTCATCTTGTCTTCAACTTCAAAACCTAACTCAATAATACGCCAAATTTCAAAGCTCATGGCTTTGAGGTGAGCAGCCATACGAACTTTCCAAATGGAATAATTAGTGCCATCAAAGTAAGGACCTTTGCCTACGTTGTGAACCACCTCGTCGGACATCTTCTCTCTAGGCGGTAAAGCCTAACTTGAGAGACCAAGCTCTGATACCACTTGTAGGATCGATGTACCGACTAGAGGGGGGTGAATAGGCGGTTTTTAAAACAAATTCAATTTTAGCTAAACAATAATCAAGGACCTAAAACACTGATAGCAAATAGCTAGAGCAAATAGTGCAACTTAAGGTGGAATGAAAATTACTCTAGAAAAGTAAGCTTGCACAATTTTACTTGCACAAAATAAAGGGAACAAGAGACAACCGAATTTTATCCCGAGGTTCGGAAATTTGCCAATTTCCTACGTCCTCGTTGAGGCGAGTTTCACTTGACCGCTCTCTTCACCAAGCCTCAGATTTCTCAAAGAGAAATTAGCCTGAAGATGAGCCGGCACCGGAAGTGCAACTCTCGGGCCTCGATCACTAGTGGTAGCTCTTCTCCACTCCGGATAGGCGAGCTCCAACCTTTACAACCTCCCGGGTCTCCTTCACAACCTTTTAGGAGAGATCACCGGTTTCTTCTCCAAGCCGTCTAGGAGATGGCAGTCTCCAAGAGTAACAAGCTGCAATCAAAGCTAGGAGAAGAGGATCAAGTGCCAAAATGCCAATGCAATGCAATTTACTCAATCACTTGATCACCCCTTTTTCTTCCCAACCTCACTAGTGCTCAAATTAGTGCTCAAAGGTGGGAGAGACTCTCTTGTGCTCAAGAATGCTCAAATGAATGCCAAAAGTCTAGCAAAGGAGCTGTAGCAAGGGTTTATATAGCCACACACTCAAAAACTAGCCGTTACACAAGTTAGGTGGCTCTCTGCGCACTGTCGGTCTGACCGCCCATCTTGGGCCGGTCTGACCGACCACAACTGCAACGGCTAGAAAACTAGCCGTTTTACTGATGTGACAGGACGCCTCGGTCGGACCGGCCATGCTGGCCCGGTCGGACCGGCCCTATCCGGTCTGACCGGCCATCGGCTCGGCCAGACCGATAGTGCTCCCGTCGGCTCTGTAAACCAGCAGTTTTCCAACGCGCGCAACCCGGTCGGACCGGCCCCCTGGCCGGTCGGACCGCCCAACTCCAGCTGGTCTGACCGGACCCACATGGTCGGTCAGACCGCCAGGGTCAGACAACTCCAACAAAACGCTTCAATATGTTTTTCAAGAAATTTGCCAAAGAGTAACTTTTGCAACAATCACACATGATCAAAAGATACTATATGCAATGCAAATTGGCACTTGAAAATCAACTCATAACCAAGATGCAACCCCTCTTTATAGTACGGCAAAAACAGAATTTAAACCTATCCTAATTGATCGCTCCAAACACCTCGATCAATTTCTAGATTCCTTCAAACCTTTTGTCGTAGCCTTTAAACGTCCAGATCTTCGGGTTTTCCATCTTGTGCTCCATTTGCGCGGGACCTACTCATTTCCTTCACACTTAAGAAAAATATTAGTCCACAAAACGCATGTTTATCATTAATTACCAAAACCCACATAGGGCCTAGATCTTCAATCTCCCCCTTTTTGGTAATTGATGACAAACACTTCAGAGATAAAGAAATATGTTAAAATAGAAGTATCCACAATTAAGCGCAAAGCTCCCCCTGAAGGAATGATGGGGTACAAGTATGGAGTAAGATATGAGTGATAATTCCAAACACAATTCACAAATTCAATGAAGCAAAGAGAGTTTTTCATAATCAAAGCAAATAGTTCAAATTAAGTTCAGTACGATATGGAAAGCAAATAGTGTTCGTTATACAAACAACCATAGATAGATAGAGATATAAAAAGACTGTTCCTTCCTAATCTCTCCTGCTTACTACTGCTACCTTCTCCCCTACTGCTCTGCTGCCTTCTCCCCTACTGCTTATTTCTACTACTTCTCCCCCTTTTGGCATCAAGAACCAAAAAGAGACTAATCCTGGGAAGGAGGCTGAGAATCATCAAGGCGACGACGACGACGCTGATACTGAAGAGGATATCCTGCTGAGGAAGATGAATCTAGCCGATCAACTCGAGAAGAAAGAGTGTCAATCCTGGAGTTGATACGCTCTTGACCACCTTGAAGGTTCTGCAGATGGGAGGTGATAGCTTCTTGTCCTAGAGCCATTTGATCCATTCTTGAATTTAACTGAAGAAAGTCAGCTGTCACTTGTTGAAGAACTAGATCAAAGAACTGGGTGGCATCCATACCAAAATAAGCACCAGATCCAGAGCTCTGAGGAGGAGCAAAAGAGCTGCTAGGAATGTCCTGAGGATGCACCTGTCCTGCTCCCATATCAGCTGGATCGACGGCTGGAGCCAAAGGAGTAGCCGAGAAGCGAGGTCTGTACTGAGAGTGAGTGATATCAAGACGCTCATTCACATTTCCTACTTTGCTCAAAATTAATCTCATGATAAACGGAGCATAGTAGACTTCAAGAGTGAGGCTTCCTTTTGAGAGTGCCATCTCATATAGCATCAAATGGATGACATCAAATCTTTTTCAGTCATCATTGCGTCTAGAAGAGTCCACGCAACACCTCGAATAGCATCATTGTTGCCAAGACGCGGTAAAATGGAGTGCCGCAGGATGCGATGTGCCACACTATGAAGAGTCTTCATTCCGGTGACCCCTCCAATCTTGTGAGCAACGGATGGGATGTAGAATTGAGCCATCTCTTCCTCTGACAAAGGATTGTGAGTAAACTCATCATGCAGTCTGAGGCCAGAAGAGAACCTTATGTCCCAAGCACTCTGAATTTCTTGCTTTGTAGCAATGCAAAAGATATCTCCAGTCATCCATGTAAGAGAATCACAAGTGACAGGTATGAACAATGTGGCATAAAACTGACGGATAACATCCCAATTGAAATCTTGCTTCAGACTCACTATTTTGTTTATACCAACAGTTCCAAATATATTCCTGAGAGCTGCAACCTCTCCACTTAGATCCCTCCAAGAAATCCATTTATGAGGAGCCAAAGAGCGGTTCTCATAAGCAATGTTGAAAACCTCTTTCTGAAATTTTGTATGAAACCGCTGATCTGATGTATCTCTTGGTCTGAGAAATTGATTGTGATGGCGCAGACGAGCAAAGTTCTCTTGATTCCGGACATCCACCTTGAATTCCAAAGAAGCAAAAGGATCTTCACTAGCTGCTGGTGGCTGAGGTGCCAATTCTTCTTCATTCTCAGAGCTGTCATCCTCATAGGCAAAGTCCTCGTCACTGTCATCTTGAAAGTGCCGGGATGATTGGCCACAGTCCTCGACAAACTTTGAGCGACGCTCATTTCCTTGAGAACGGCCGGCGCGAGGCATGACGGCAAGGGAAAATGAACCCGAGGTCGGACCGGAGAAGATCCACCAGTTGGACCGGCAAGAAGATCGATGAATCACGGTTTCAAGGGTTGGGAGCAAGTGAGGAGAAAAGAAACTCGGTTTGAGAGGAGAGGAAATAATAGAGGGGAGAGAAAACTGAATAGAGAGGGGAGTTATAACCCTGCCCGAGCCCCGGTCTGACCGGCCATGTAGGCCCGGTTGGACCGACTCAGCAAGGGCGGTCGGACCGGCCATGTAGGCCCGGTCAGACCGACACCACTAAAGCTCAGCAATTAAAATTTCAAAGCACAAAGAGGAGCATAAGTGAGAAATATAGCAAAATAATTTTGAAAAATTTCAAACTTTGCAGAAACCTAGTATAACTCCCAAGGTTTATAAAACATCAAGTTTTCAAATTTTTAAGTTCAAAAAGAAACTGTTTGCAGCCAAAGTTTTCAACACGTCCGAACTCTTGTCCGAACTCTTGTCTGAACTTTAATTCTTTGAATATCTTTTGATAGGATGGATAAAGTTAAAACATTTGAATACGAAAAATGATCATATGATCCATATCTACAAGTTTTGTTTTGGACAAAAGTTCAAAATATGTCTTGAAATAAAATCATGGGAAAAATTCGTTTTTAACTCAAGGATAGGATTTTGAGGATACCAAAAACTTTCAAATTTTGTTTTTCAACAAACTGAGCAATTTCCAACAAAAAAAAAGTAACCATATACTCCCCCTTAATGTATAGCCTTAGAAACACATATAAGAGTACATGAACTTCAAATATGGCACCGCAATCATAAAAGCATACATATATGTCACAAGGATAGAAAATTCCAAATCTCACACATATGCATGATTTCAAGCCACATTTGAGAAGTCTATTATATTCAATTCATTCCTAAGCTTACAAAAGCGGGATTCATCAAGTGGTTTGGTAAAGATATCTGCTAATTGATCTTCGGTTCTTATGTGGCTAATGACAATGTCACCTTTGCCAACATGATCTCTTAGAAAGTGGTGGCGAATATCAATATGTTTGGTTCTAGAGTGTTGGACTGGATTGTTGGCAATTTTGACGGCGCTATCATTGTCACAAAGAAGAGGGACATTTGAGAATTCTATTCCATAATCAAGCAAGGTTTGCCTCATCCAAAGTAATTGAGCACAACAACTACCCGCGGAGACATATTCTGCCTCAGCGGTGGAAAGGGCAACGGAGTTTTGTTTCTTAGAGGCCCAAGAAACAAGAGACCTCCCAAGGAATTGACAGCCTCCAGAAGTGCTTTTGCGATCAACTTTGCAACCGGCATAATCCGAATCGGAATAGCCAATTAGCTCAAATTTAGCACCTTTGGGGTACCACAAACCTATATGGATGGAATGTTTTAAATATCTTAGAATTCTCTTGACTGCCATCAAATGACAATCTTTTGGTGCGGCTTGAAATCTAGCACACATGCAAACACTAAACATGATATCGGGCCTAGATGCGGTAAGATAGAGCAAACTACCAATCATGGATCTATATAATTTTTGATCTACCGGTTTACCTCCCTCATTTAGGTCGAGATGTCCGTTGGTCGCCATAGGGGTCTTGATAGGCTTTGCTTCCATCAATCCGAACCTTTTGAGAAGATCATGAATATACTTTGTTTGGCTCACAAAGGTTCCATTCTTGAGTTGCTTGACTTGAAGTCCAAGGAAGAAACTCAATTCTCCTATCATGGACATCTCAAATTCCCTAGACATCATATCACCAAAAACTTTGCACAATTCTTCATTAGTAGAACCGAATATAATATCATCGACATAAATTTGACAGACAAAGAAATCATCATTGATTATTTTAGTAAACAAGGTAGTGTCGACTTTACCAATTTTAAAACCCTTTGAGAGGAGAAAATCTCTCAATCTTTCATACCAAGCTCTAGGAGCTTGTTTTAGACCATAGAGAGCTTTTGAGAGTTTATAAACATGATTAGGATTTTTAGGATTCTCAAAGCCGGGTGGTTGTTCAACAAAAACTAGTTCAGCTATTTCGCCATTTAAGAAAGCACTTTTCACATCCATTTGATATAACTTAATATCAAAACATGAAGCAAAAGCAAGTAAGATGCGAATAGCCTCTAGTCTAGCAACGGGAGCAAAGGTTTCACCAAAATCCAAACCTTCGACTTGAGTGAATCCTTGTGCTACCAATCTTGCCTTGTTTCTCACGACCAACCCGTTTTCATCTTGCTTGTTCCTAAAAACCCACTTTGTTCCAATTACGTTGTGCTCCTTGGGTCTCTCCACCAATGTCCAAACTTTGTTTCTTTCAAAGTTGTTGAGCTCTTCATGCATAGCATTTACCCAATCCGGGTCATTTAGAGCTTCATCTACATGTTTAGGCTCAATAGAAGAAACAAACGAGTAATGCTCACAAATAGAAGCAACACGAGATCTAGTTTGAACACCCTTACTAATGTCACCCAAGACTTGATCAATTGGGTGATCTTTTGCGGTGGCATTGTGAACTTTGGATGGAATAGTAGATGATTGATCTTTGGCTTCATCTTCATCAAGTTGAGTCAAATTTTGCGTATCGGAAGTAGAAGCTTCAACTTGAGTGGAGGATGGAAGTTCATCATCTTCTTTAGGCTTGATGTCACCAATTGACATTTTCTTCATTGCCCTTATCAAGCCTTCATCACCTACATCATCCAAATTCTCGTGCCCTTCTTGGGAGCCATTAGTCTCATCAAATTGAACATCCGAGGTTTCTTCAACAATACCTTTGTTCTTGTTATACACTCGGTATGCCTTGCTATTTGATGCATATCCAAGAAGAAATCCTTCATCACAACGACTTTCAAACTTGGTTAGTCTAACACCTTTTCTATAAATATAGCATTTGCAACCAAAAACTCGAAAGTAAGCAATGTTTGGTTTTCGTCCAATTAAGAGTTCATATGGAGTCTTTTTCAAAAGACGATGTAAATAAAGATGATTAGATGCATGGCAAGAAGTGTTTATAGCTTCCGCCCAAAAAGAGTCGGAGACACTATACTCATCAAGCATAGTTCTAGCCATCTCAATAAGGGTCCTATTCTTTCTTTCCACAACACCATTTTGTTGTGGTGAATAGGTGGCGGAAAGCTCATGTTTAATGCCGAGATCATCACAATAATCCTCAATATTTGTATTTTTAAACTCGGATCCATTGTCACTCCTTACTTTTACAATAGAAAAGTTGAATTCATTTTGAGCTCGTTTTGCAAACCTTTTGAAAATCTCGGAGGTCTTAGCTTTGTCATGTAAAAAGAAAACCCAAGTAAATCTTGAGAAATCATCCACAATAACAAGACAAAAACTATTTCCACCGATGCTTTTATAAGTTGTTGGACCAAATAAATCAATATGCAAAAGCTCCAAAGGTCTAGAAGTGGACATGATGCTTTTGCTAGGATGAGAGCAAGCAACTTGCCTCCCCGCTTGACAAGCACTACAAAGTTTATCTTTTTCAAATTTTATATCTTTCAAACCAACAACAAAATCTCTTTTTGCAAGTTTGTTTAGTTGATTCATTCCCACATGAGCAAGCCTTCTATGCCAAAGCCAACCTAATGAGGTTTTTGCAACCAAACAAGTTTTCAAATTAGCTTCATTTGAAGAGAGATCCACTAAATAGAGATTTCCAAAACGAAAACCTTTGAAAACTAAGGAGTTATCATGGATACTTGTTACAAATACTTCTTGAGGATTAAATGTGCATGAAAGGCCTAAATCACATAGTTGAGCAATAGACAATAAGTTGAAATTCAAAGACTCAACCAGAGAAACATTTGAAATGGAGAAATCATTTGAGATAGCAATTTTACCTAGACCCATTACCTTTCTTTTACTATTATCACCGAAGGTCACTCTTTCTTGATCTTTAGCACCAACTTCAAATGATGTGAACATTTTCCTATCACCGGTCATATGTTGAGTGCACCCACTATCAAGCACCCAATGTGATCCTCCGGTGTGGTAGTTTACCTACAAAAGAGATCAAGCCTTTTTAGGTACCCAAATCCTTTTGGGTCCTTGTAGGTTAGTTATCAAGGCCTTTGGCACCCAAATAGATTTCTTCTTTTCTCCTAAAATAGGAGTGCCCAAAAACTTAGCATAAATAGAGCCATTATTAGCTCTCTTAAGCATGTAATGAGAATCAAATACATCATTTTTAGGAATATTGTTTATGTGGCATTCACCAATTATGTGACCAACTTTTCGACATTTATTACAAAATTTTCCATTACTCTTAACAAACCTTGGGGCTTGGTAGGAAGGCTTTTTGCCCTTCTTGGGAACAAAACCAAGTCCCTCCTTGTTGAAAAAGCATCTTTGTTGACTTAAAATTTCATCAAGAGTATTTTTACCTTTGAAGCATCTTTCCAAACTCTTACTTAGTTTGGCAACTTGCTCCTTGAGCTCATGATTTTCAACAATTAACAATGAATTAGATGAGGATGATATATTTGTTGAACATGAAGCAATATCACGAATGGATGAGCATGGCAAAGCAAGTAAGTCATCACATGAGGTTGATATGCTAGTCTTTGTAGGAACGCAATTTTCAACATTTAGACATGCATTATCAAAAATATCACATGTGATGCCTATATCTACTTTTGGCCTAATGAGTGTAGAGGCAATGAGTGCTTCATGAGCTTCCTCAAGCTTCTCATGAGAGACCAAAAGCATCATATGAGAAGTTTTCAACTCCTCATATTTAGCCGTTAAGGACTCATGATCTTTCTTGAGAGCCTTAAATTTGACTCTCTCTTTGCCACTTAACTCATTTAGCTCCTCAAGCATTTGTGCAAGATCATCATAAGATAATTCATCATCACTATCATTTTATTCACTAACACAAGTAGATGTTACCTTAGTACTTCCTTTTGCCATGAGACAAAAAGGAGAGTATAGTGATGAAGCTTCCGTAATTGCGATTCCCGCCATGTTCTTCTTTCTTGAGTTTGACTCACCACCGGAGTCGGAGCTCGAAGAAGAATCGGAGCTATCTTCATTTGAATCCCATTCTCCCACAAATGCTTCATTTCTACCTTTTTTCTTGTTCAACTTTTTGAAGAGCTTTTTCTTCCCATTCTTTTCTTTGATCTTCTTTTGAGATTTATCATCTTCACTTTCTTGTTTGTTCGGACATCTTGAGGCAAAATGACCCTTTTCATTACACTCAAAACATCTTACATTCTTGAGGTTCCTTTTGGTTGACTTCTTGTCACCATTGTTCTTGAAAGAGCTTGAAGAACTTCCTCTCTTTTTCATAAACCGGTTGAACTTTCTCACAAAGAGAGCCATTTCTTCATCCTCGGTATCGCCATCACAAGAGGTGTCTTCTTCTTCTTCACATTTCTTTTCAACCTTGGCCTTCAAGGCAATATTCTTCTTCTTGGATGAGGAGTGATCTTCGGCGCTTCCTTCAACTCTCTTGTTCTTGTAAATCTCATTTGTGTTGATAGTTCCCAAAAGTGTTGTGGGTGTCAAACTTGACATATCCGAGTTGATGAGGAAAGTCACCAACGTGTCATATTTCTCGGGCAAAGCTCTCAACATCTTTTGAGCAACTTCCAACTCCGTGTACTTCACTCCAACACCCTTGAGATCATTGACAATCACATTAAGTCTTGCATAAATCTCATTGACACTTTCATTTGGCAACATGGTGAATGTTTCATAGTTGATCTTTAGGTAGTGCGACTTGGCATTCTTCACACTTGTTGTTCCATCATGTATATCTTGAAGAGTGGTCCAAATGTCATGTGCCGTTGAAATATTGCTTATCCTATTGAATTCTTCGGCACACAAACAATTGAACAAAGCATTTGTAGCTTGAGCATCAAGTTGCATATCTTTCTTGTTTTGATAGGTTAGATTCATCTTGTCTTCAACTTCAAAACCTAACTCAACAATACGCCAAATTTCAAAGCTCATGGCTTTGAGGTGAGCAGCCATACGAACTTTCCAAATGGAATAATTAGTGCCATCAAAGTAAGGACCTTTGCCTACGTTGTGAACCACCTCGTCGGACATCTTCTCTCTAGGCGGTAAAGCCTAACTTGAGAGACCAAGCTCTGATACCACTTGTAGGATCGATGTACCGACTAGAGGGGGTGAATAGGCGGTTTTTAAAACAAATTCAATTTTAGCTAAACAATAATCAAGGACCTAAAACACTGATAGCAAATAGCTAGAGCAAATAGTGCAACTTAAGGTGGAATGAAAATTACTCTAGAAAAGTAAGCTTGCACAATTTTACTTGCACAAAATAAAGGGAACAAGAGACAACCGAATTTTATCCTGAGGTTCGGAAATTTGCCAATTTCCTACGTCCTCGTTGAGGCGAGTTTCACTTGACCGCTCTCTTCACCAAGCCTCGGATTTCTCAAAGAGAAATTAGCCTGAAGATGAGCCGGCACCGGAAGTGCAACTCTCGGGTCTCGATCACTAGTGGTAGCTCTTCTCCACTCCGGATAGGCGAGCTTCAACCTTCACAACCTCTCGGGTCTCCTTCACAACCTTTTAGGAGAGATCACCGGTTTCTTATCCAAGCCGTCTAGGAGATGGCAATCTCCAAGAGTAACAAGCTGCAATCAAAGCTAGGAGAAGAGGATCAAGTGCCAAAATGCCAATGCAATGTAATTTACTCAATCACTTGATCACTCCTTTTTCTTCCCAACCTCACTAGTGCTCAAATTAGTGCTCAAAGGTGGGAGAGACTCTCTTGTGCTCAAGAATGCTCAAATGAATGCCAAAAGTCTAGCAAAGGAGCTGTAGCAAGGGTTTATATAGCCACACACTCAAAAACTAGCCGTTACACAAGTTAGGTGGCTCTCTGCGCACTGTCGGTCTGACCGCCCATCTTGGGCCGGTCTGACCGACCACAACTGCAACGGCTAGAAAACTAGCCGTTTTACTGATGTGACAGGACGCCTCGGTCGGACCGGCCATGCTGGCCCGGTCGGACCGGCCCTATCCGGTCTGACCGGCCATCGGCTCGGTCGGACCGATAGTGCTCCCGTCGGCTCTGTAAACCAGCAGTTTTCCAACGCGCGCAACCCGGTCGGACCGGCCCTCTGGCCGGTCGGACCGCCCAACTCCAGCCGGTCTGACCGGACCCACATGGTCGGTCAGACCGCCAGGGTCAGACAACTCCAACAAAACGCTTCAATATGTTTTTCAAGAAATTTGCCAAAGAGTAACTTTTGCAACAATCACACATGATCAAAAGATACTATATGCAATGCAAATTGGCACTTGAAAATCAACTCATAACCAAGATGCAACCCCTCTTTATAGTACGGCAAAAACAGAATTTAAACCTATCCTAATTGATCGCTCCAAACACCTCGATCAATTTCTAGATTCCTTCAAACCTTTTGTCGTAGCCTTTAAACGTCCAGATCTTCGGGTTTTCCATCTTGTGCTCCATTTGCGCGGGACCTACTCATTTCCTTCACACTTAAGAAAAATATTAGTCCACAAAACGCATGTTTATCATTAATTACCAAAACCCACATAGGGCCTAAATCTTCAGGATGTCAGACCAAATGACTAAGTCGATAGACCACTGAGAGAAGACCAAAGGGTGCACGATGTGGCCTCAGACTTTGTAGTGTCATTATCTTTAGTTAGTGGATAATAAAGTTAGTTTAGATTTCGTATTCTGATTATCTCGAGTTGTGTATGTAAAGGTTTCTTCTCCTCGACTATAAATAGATGTACCCAGGGACCTTTGTAAACCATCTCAGGATTAATCTATTCAATTCCAGTTTTCAACGGAATGCCACCTTTTTAGGAGTAGAGGTAATGTATTTTTTCGACGGTTTCCTGTCTTAGTTTGGGCTGCATTGATTTAGTTCAATATCTAGCAAGAAATAAGTCTCATCCAGTGATTTCCTATCTCGGTCTCATCCAGTGATTTCCTATCTCGGGTTGGACTACATCGGTTTAGTTTGAACTCTAGCAAGAAACATGTTTCATCACATGGTAGATGCATCTGTTTAGTAGACTTTTATTTTGGTCAAATTCACGCGTCTATTAGTTATCCTGATGTATCAGCTCTATCTAAGGTTGTATTGCTTCGATCTCTTAGTTAGATCTAGTATGCCAATTATATATGTGCTAAATCTATTGGCGAGATAGACTTTCCCTATTGCCTTCGATACTATCTCGGTTCAGTCTAATCCACTAGGTTGTTGTTAATAAAATTGATTATATCGAGTCAACGAGTTCGGTCCATCGTTTCATCAAAGTTCTAGCTGATAAGCTATCTTAGTTCCAAGAGCTTCATTGCACCTGTCGATTGAGTTGTCTCAATTCCTAGTGTGCATCAATTGATGGCAAGAATCGATATCGACTTATTAACCGATTAGTTTCATAAAATATTCTATTTCCTTGTTTTTACTATGTGATTGATGTTTTTTGATAATCAGTCGATATGTTATTTCTCATACTTATATGTATTGGATATGCAACTTATACAGCGTTACCGGTCAATGATGTCATCAAACCATACTCATTGGCTGATATGCTCACTGAGGAGCCATGCTGAATAGCGTGGGCCTCATGGCTCTAGATGTGATGAGTCATTGTCAACGATAGTCAAAGAGGACAGAAGAAGAAAGGAGATCTGTTATTTCATGGGCCGCGTGTGACTCAGGTACACGGGCAGCAAGCGACTGTCGGGCAAAGGAGGCTGCGAAGTCGGGTTGGCCCAATCCGGGTACATGGGCTAGGAGCAGCAGAAGACCCACTGGGCTGTTGACCAGGATTGACTCAGGTACACGGGTGGTGAGTGATTGTCGGGCTGAGAGAGCTGCGGAATCGGGCCGACCCAATCCGGGTACCTGGTGCAAAGCCGGTGGAGGCTTTGTCAGTTTCGGCGCAAAACTGACAACCGTCGATCTTGTATCGGACTGTCCAGAAGAGAAGCCGTAGTCGCTACGAAAGCTTAGCTTCCGGATAAGTCATCTGTATCTCTAGGCCCATAGTCAGTCAGTCGAGTCTGTAAAAAATCCTAAGGGCAGTTTAGTCTTTTCCTTTATTTCAGCGTCTGTAAAAAACCTAAGGGGCTGGTGGAATATTCCTAGTGTTGGGCAGCCTATAAATAGGGCCTCAATCCCTAGGGTTAGGTCACCCTTCTAGAAATCACTTTTCAATTATTCCTTGGGTCATCTTTGTTTCCTGCGCATTCTCTTTCCTGCTCCTGTTTTGTGCGCCGCCAGAAGGTTCTATTCTCGCATGCTTTCCTCCTGTTCTTCATTAATGCACTGAGATTTTGTTCTCTGCTTATGTGCGAGGCATGCATTGATTTTTGTGGATCTAAATCTTAGTGAATCGTGTGCAGTTTGTTCATTATTTGCTTCTCTGTTGCCTGTGTACTCAGGCTTTGCTTTTTCAGCGTAGCTTTTTGATCGAAGCAGACAAGACTAAACACCTTTTCTGACTGTTTCTGGCGAAGTACCTTCTCTCTGTTCGAAGTCTCTCAGCTCCGTGAGACAGGCTTCGATCTGATTTCCTCGAAGGGCTTCCCTTGAACTTCGTCTTCACTTTGTGCACTGCATTTTTAGCTTCGAAGGATGTTTTTGTGCTGTCTGTCAGCTTAACATACTTCGACCATTTGTGCGAAGGTGCACTACGTTTCGAGGATACTTCGGCTATTTCGTGAAGCCTACGTTGACAGACTTCAAACGTAGCATGTCTTTCTGATAGACTTCGCATTGTGTGTTCTGCTGTTTTGATCGAAGTCCCAGTAAGGGTGGTTCGAAGGTCATACTTCGATTTGGCCAGCTCCGAAGGTAGAGCATAGACTTCGATTTGTTCTCTCTGTCGTGTGTCAGGCTTCGCCTCACTCTTCGAAGGTTGTTTGTCTGTGCGTTGTGTTCGAAGCTTCCTGCTCGAGGGATAGGCTTCGAAGTACTTGGTTCGAAGCTATTTTCGATACTCTCGTCCTTAGCTTCGAAGCAGCTTCGCTCTTTTGCCACCTCGAACCAGGTTAGACCAAACCTCCTCAGCAGACTTCGACAATCATTTCCGAAGCAGGCTTCAACCTCTGAAGCTGACCTCGACCGGCGAAGCTGGCTTCGCCAAGTTCCGAACAGGAGACAGATTTGAACAGTAACTTCTCTTCTCATTCATAGTGCACTTAGATTGTTTTTACTGAGAAGTTTATCTTGCCTTGTCTAGTGTCCTCATTTCATCTGTCTATTAGCACTACATTGGCATTTCTCTGTTTATCAACAGTTGCTTCTAGGCTAGATACCTTTAGACTTAGGTGATCTGTTCTTTCTGTGTTGTTTAGTCTTTAGAGGTGCGTTGGGTATTGGGAGCAGGCCATTGATTCGAAAGAATTTTTAGGCGCCCATTCACCCCCACTCTGGTCGCTACTTTCGGTCCTACAAGTGGTATCAGAGTGAGGTTAGGGTTTTTCCATACCTTAACCGGTTCTAAACCCCAGTAGTGACCATGACGTCTCCTGGCAAGGTCCCGTCCTTGGAAGCCTATGGCTATAACTATTGGAAGACTCGCATGCGAGCCTATCTTATGAGCCAGGGTTCGGACATTTAGGACATTTGCGTTCACACCACGTTTGTCATATTGCCAGTAGCTGAGCATGGTACTGCTGGTATCATTGCTCAGCATCTGAGCAATAGTAAGGCTGTGAACATTCTTTTCTCTGGTTTAGGTCCCACTGAGTTTGAGCGTGTGAGCCATCTCTCCACTGCGAGAGAGATCTGGGCTACCCTCAAGGCACACCATGAGGGAACAGCACAGGTCAAGGCTCGGCTCTATCAGACCTACCGGCGTGAATATGAGAATTTCACACAGAAGCCGGGTGAATCTGTTGAGGCTTTGTTTGGTCGTTTTCAGTCGATCATAAACAAGCTTCGGGACAACAAGGTTGAGGGTGCTTAGTTAGTCTCAGATCATGAGCAGGCGCTCAAGGTATCTTCTATCATTGAAAGTACTTCTTATGATACCTTGACCATTTCTGAGTTGTTTAGCAAGCTAAAGGCTATTGAGGTTGATCTCCAGCTGAGATCAAATCTCACTGGTTCTGGATCAAAATCTCTGGCCCTTGCTACACCTTCTGTTGATCCCTCTTCTGTGAGTTGTGCTGGGTTCTCTTTGATGTCTATCACTGAGGACCAGCTAGAGTTGTTGGGTGATGATGATTTGTGTCTTTTTAACAACCGGGTGCGTCGTGTCTATGACAAGAGAATGTTCAAAAGACACGGCACAAAATCAGGATGCTTTGAGTGTGGTGATCCAGGACACTTCATCGTCGACTGCCCCAAGCGCAATGGACACAAGAAGGGCACCGGTGGCAGCTTCCATGGACTCAGGATGCTCTCGCCACATGATGGGACATCGCAGATGGTTCTCCAGTCTCACTCCCCCGAGCTCCAAAGAGTACATCACATTCGGGAACAGAGGTCAAGGGAAAGTAAGTGGCATTGGCTCAATTCGCATTTCAGACCATTTTTCTTTAAAGAACGTTGCTTTGGTTAAAAATTTGAACTTCAATTTGATTTCTGTTTCGCAACTTCTTGAGGATGGGTTGGAAGTGCGTTTTAAGAAGGGCAATTCTTCTGTGTTTGATTCTAGAGGATCTTTGATTTGCCAGATTTTACCATTTGGTAAAGTTTTTCGAATTGACTTCTCTAGTTCTTTTGGCCCTTCTCGCTGTTTGATTGCTGGATCTTCTTCTGAGCTCTAGAAGGGGTATAGGAGGTTAGGTCATTTGAGTTTTGATCTGCTAGTCAGGTTAAGCTCTATGGACCTCATCCGAGGATTGCCCAAGCTTAAGATGGAGAAGGATCTAGTTTGTCATCCCTGTCGTCATGGGAAAATGGTTGCCGCTTCTCACTCACCTGTGACTCAGGTGATGACTTCGTATCCGGGCGAGCTTTTACACTTGGACACTGTTGGTCTAGCTCGGGTACGTTCAGTCGGTGGGAAGTGGTACGCACTTGTGATTGTTGACAACTTCTCTCGATTCTCGTGGGTTTTCTTTTTGGAGTCTAGGATGAAACTTTTCAATTTGTTTATTACCTGATTTTGAAGCTGAAGAATGAGAACAATGGTCGGATGCGAGCAATTCGCTCCGACAACGGCTCTGAGTTCAAGAACTCTCAGTTCGTCAGCTTCTGTAGTGATCAAGGTCTGGACCATCAGTTTTCTTCTCCTTATACTCCCCCACAGAACGACGTTATGGAACGAAAGAACCGCACGCTAGTCGAGATGGCCAGGACGATGCTCGATGAGCACAGGACTCCTAGGCGGTTTTGGGCTAAAGCCATGAACACGGCTTGCTGTCTGGCCAACCGCATTTTTCTTCGAGCTTACTTAGGTAAGACTTCGTATGAGTTGCGGTTTGGCAGACAGCCCAAGGTGAGTCACTTGCGAGCGTTTGGCTGCAAGTGTTTTGTGCTCAAGAAGGGAGGGCATTTGGACAACTTTGAGTCTCGTTGCTGGGATGGTGTTTTTCTTGGTTATGCATTGCATTCTCGAGGTTTCCGTGTTTGGAAACTCGAAACCCAGCAGCTTGTCGAGACTTGCGAAGTTTCATTTGATGAGTCCTTGCCTTCTTTAACTCCTTCTTTTTAGCTTTCTGGTGATGATGAGCTCGGAGAGTCCATCTTCGAGAAAGATGAGGATACTCCAGCTGCTGATGAGGGTGGGCCTTCTGCACCCCCTATAGAGCCCACACCTTCTGAGACTTCGACTGAGGATGAGGGTGGACCTCTGATCACTTCTTCCACTACGATCGAGCCCCCTCAGTCGAGTCTAGAGGTGCCAGCTGCTGACTCCGGTGAGGTGACTTCAGATCACCAGGGAACCCGAGCAGTTCAGCGTGACCATCCCTCAGAGCTCATCATAGGTGATTTGATTGAGAGAACTTTGCGTTCATCTAATGCCTCTCTTGCTGTGTTTGCTGAATCTGCTTTTGTTGCATCTTTTGAGCCCAGAGATGTTTCTCATGCTCTTTCCGATTCAAATTGGATTAATGCTATGCAAGAAGAGCTTGAGAATTTTGTCCGCAATCGGGTTTGGACATTAGTTGAGCCGCCACCAGGATGCAACCCCATAGGCACCAAGTGGGTATTTAAGAACAAACAAGGTGAAGATGGGGTTGTGGTGCGCAACAAAGCTCGACTAGTTGCCCAGGGTTTTTGCCAAAAAGAGGGTATTTATTTTGAAGAAACTTTCGCCCCTGTAGCCCGTCTTGAGTCCATTCGCATTCTCTTAGCTTTTGCCGCTTCGAAGGGTTTTAAGCTTTTTCAAATGAACATTAAGAGTGTTTTTCTGAACGGGTTCATAGAGGAGGAAGTTTATGTTAGGCAACCCCCTGGCTTTGAGAACCCTAAGTTTCCTCGACATGTTTTTAAGCTGCAAAAGGCTTTATACGGGTTGAAGCAAGCCCCCAGGGCTTGGTATGACCGGTTGAAGCAGTTTTTGTTGGGGAAGGACTTTGTGATGGGTTCAGTGGATAAAACTCTCTTCTTGCTCAGAGTTGATTCAGATTTTTTAGTCGCTCAGATTTACGTGGACGATATTATTTTTGGCGGTACTACTAATGATCTTGTGTCCAAGTTTTCTGAGCAAATGCACAGCGAGTTTGAGATGAGTCTCATGGGTGAGCTCAAGTATTTCTTAGGGCTCCAGATCAAGCAGACCAAGGACGGCACCTTCATCCACCAAGGTAAGTACACTCGTGACATGTTGAAAAAATTTGACTTTGGTGGTGAGTTGAAGCCGCAGATGACCCCGATGGGCACATCTAGGGGTCTAGACAAGGACGAGAGCGGCGTCAAGGTCAATGAGAGAGAGTTTCGAGGGATGATCGGTTCGCTGTTGTACTTGACGGCGACCAGACCAGACATTCAGTTCGCCGTGGGACTTTGCGCGCGTTTTCAGTCTTCACCACGCGCGGCTCACCGGCAGGCTGTCAAGCGCATCTTCAGGTATCTCACTTATGCGCCCGATCTTGGTCTTTTCTATTCAGCTTCATCATCTCTCGATTTATCTGGCTTTTCGGATGCCGACTTTGGTGGGTGTCGGTTGGATCGCAAGTCGACTTCCGGTACTTGCCAGTTTCTTGGCTCTTCCCTTGTTTCTTGGTCTTCTCGAAAGCAATCTGGAGTTGCTCTTTCGACCACTGAGGCTGAGTATGTAGTTGCCGCTAGTTGCTGCTCACAGTTAGTTTGGATGATTTCCACTCTGCGAGATTTTGGGTTATTCTTTCCTACCAGGGTTCCATTGTTTTGCGACAGCACCAGTGCTATTAGTGTAGGGAAAAACCCGTGTCTCCATTCAAAAACCAAACACATTGATGTGCGCTTTCACTTTCTACGGGATCAATATGAGAAAGGTGTCATTGACCTTGTTCATGTTGATACCCATCATCAGTTGGCTGACATTTTCACCAAACCCCTAGATCAGTCTACCTTTGAGTGTTTACGAGGGGATTTGGGTGTTGTGTATCCTTTCTAGGATATTTTGCGTCAGTTGTTCTTTCTTCTTTACTCTTTTCTTGATTTATTTTTGTGTGTGTTCATATCATACATATTCACATATCACACTTTTGAGCTTGCTTCTGTTATATGATTGAACTGCTTTACTTATTCTAGCTGGTACATGCTTTTGATTACTTGTCAATGATCATGTCTTGTCTCAGTTCGCTTGATAAGTCTGATATCTGTCATATGCATGGTTTTATGCTTTAAAATTGAAAAATGATCACCATTGCTTCTGGTAACTAGCATGCGTAGGCTGAATGTTCTTGCTATCTGTTGCATGCCTTGTAGCTAGTTCCTGACTTAGATGCAAATATGCAACTTGAACATCTGTATGCTTTAAACATGGAAATGTGCTATAAAAATGATGAAAAATCGAAGAAAAATGAAAATTCCATGCCTTTTTATACATAACTTGAAAAGATCCAGGTGGGTTTGCTTTGTCGCATTACATTTGTTCTGAACTGCATACCATAGCACTTTGGTATGAACTAGGACAGTGTAGTGTATGTCAAGACCAATGTCTTAAGCTTCTGATGGTCCAGATCTGGCCTAGGCTTGACTTGGTCGGTCAGCATAAGGTTTGACACGCAAATAACCCCTAGCATAAATGAAAAAGAGAAAAGAAAAAGCTTGAAAATTGAAATGATAACAAGTTTGCTGAAGCACTTTGATTCGGACAATGCCTATCTTAGTAGATATCAGTTAGCTTTTGCATCTCATGCTTTACCTTGCTTGTTTACTGGAAAATGTGGTGATGCTTTTGTTTGCAAAAACTGAAAAATGTGTGCTAATGACTTTCTTTAGATATCATCTGTTGCACTCATCATGCCATGTGTCTTAGACAGTATGTCTTTTGCTCTACTTGTTAGATGTTGTAATTGCAGTCAATCATATCTGAGAAGCATGCTTTCTACACTCCACATGCACCCCAGTTGCATTCATTACATATTTTGAGAGGGAGTTGCATTTCAGGGGGAGTCTGTGTCTCTTTTGAGTGCTTGATGAGTTCTCTTGTCAACAAGGGGGAGAAATTTTGGGATAAGAGTTCGAGGGGGAGTTTTTTTGTCTCACTTACTCTTTTGATATCCTTGTTGATGTTTCTGAGATCGCACTCATTCTGAGCTTTTACCTTTGGTTAACCATAATGACCGCTTCTTGCTTTTGTTCGGCTTTTGGTCATTAGGGTTAAACTTTTACCTTATTTTTCTTCTTCTTTGTTTTCTTGTGTTTTGTTTTCGTGTTTCCACTGTTGTTTGCAGATTTTGAAGAGCTGAAGAAGTGAAGTGTTGACAATGCACTCATCAAGGGGGAGATTGAGGAGTCATGCTGAATAGCGTGGGCCTCATGGCTCCAGATGTGGTGAGTCATTGTCAACGATAGTCAAAGAGGACAGAAGAAGAAAGGAGATCTGCTGTTTCATGGGCCGCGTGTGACTCAGGTACACGGGCAGCAAGCGATTGTCGGGCAAAGGAGGCTGCGAAGTCGGGTTGGCCCAATCCGGGTACATGGGCTAGGAGCAGCAGAAGACCCACTGGGCTGTTGACCAGGATTGACTCAGGTACACGGGCGGTGAGTGATTGCCGGGCTGAGAGAGCTGCGGAATCGGGCCGACCCAATCCGAGTACCTGGTGCAAAGCCGGTGGAGGCTTTGTCAGTTTCGGCGCAAAACTGACAACCGTTGATCTTGTATCGGACTGTCCAGAAGAGAAGTCGTAGTCGCTACGAAAGCTTAGCTTCCGGATAAGTCATCTGTATCTCTAGGCCCATAGTCAGTCAGTCGAGTCTGTAAAAAATCCTAAGGGCAGTTTAGTCTTTTCCTTTATTTCAGCGTTTGTAAAAAACCTAAGGGGCTGGTGGAATATTCCTAGTGTTGGCCAGCCTATAAATAGGGCCCCAATCCCTAGGGTTAGGTCACCCTTCTAAAAATGACTTTTCAATTATTCCTTGGGTCATCTTTGTTTCCTGCGCATTCTCTTTCCTGCTCCTGTTTTGTGCGCCGCCAGAAGGTTCTATTCTCGCATGCTTTCCTCCTGTTCTTCATTAATGCACTGAGATTTTGTTCTCTGCTTATGTGCGAGGCATGCATTGATTTTTGTGGATCTAAATCTTAGTGAATCGTGTGCAGTTTGTTCACTATTTGCTTCTCTGTTGCCTGTGTTCTTCGCACAAGTAGTACTAGTTCATACTGGTTGCAAGTAGTACTACTACACTGTAGCAACAGTACACTAGTACTCAGGCTTTGCTTTTTCAGCGTAGCTTTTTGATCGAAGCAGACAAGACTAAACACCTTTTCTGGCGAAGTACCTTCTCTCTGTTCGAAGTCTCTCAGCTCCGTGAGACAGGCTTCGATCTGACTTCCTCGAAGGGCTTCCCTTGAACTTCGTCTTCACTTTGTGCACTGCATTTTTAGCTTCGAAGGATGTTTTTGTGTTGTCTGTCAGCTTAACATACTTCGACCATTTGTGCGAAGGTGCACTACATTTCGAGGATACTTCGGCTATTTCGTTAAGCCTACGTTGACAGACTTCGAACGTAGCATGTCTTTTTGATAGACTTCGCATTATGTGTTCTGTTGTTTTGATCGAAGTCCCAGTAAGGGTGGTTCGAAGGTCATACTTCGATTTGGCCAGCTCCGAAGGTAGAGCATAGACTTCGATTTGTTCTCTCTGTCGTGTGTCAGGCTTCGCCTCACTCTTCGAAGGTTGTTTGTCTGTGCGTTGTGTTCGAAGCTTCCTGCTCGAGGGATAGGCTTCGAAGTACTTGGTTCGAAGCTATTTTCGATACTCTCGTCCTTAGCTTCGAAGCAGCTTCGCTCTTTTGCCACCTCGAACCAGGTTAGACCAAACCTCCTCAGCAGACTTCGACAATCATTTCCGAAGCAGGCTTCGACCAGCGAAGCAGGCTTCGACCTCCGAAGCTGACCTCGACCGGCGAAGCTGGCTTCGCCAAGTTCCGAACAGGAGACAGATTTGAACAGTAACTTCTCTTCTCATTCAGAGTGCACTTAGATTGTTTTTACTGTGAAGTTTATCTTGCCTTGTCTAGTGTCCTCATTTCATCTGTCTATTAGCACTACATTGGCATTTCTCTGTTTATCAACAGTTGCTTCTAGGCTAAATACCTTTAGATTTAGGCGATCTGTTCTTTCTGTGCTGTTTAGTCTTTAGAGGTGCGTTGGGTATTGAGAGCAGGCCATTGATTCGAAAGAATTTTTAGGAGCCCACTCACGAAACCAATATTTTCAATATTATCAATTACAAGATCAAATTGATTGACACATCTACTTGACACTTCCAAATTATTTAGGACCTACACTAGAATTAAACAAACACTCTCAAACCTTAAATACATAAGAATACCTACAGTTTTTGCGTCAACCGTAATATAGTTATTTGAAGCTAAATTTTAGCTTTTACAAATATTAGGTGGCTATAATTACAAAAAAAAATTGAACTCTAAAACTTATTACATTACAAGACTTTACCCTCCGAAAAATAAAGAAAGTGGTTTCTAATGGACTAATATCATTATCACTATCACCCTTCCTATATAGATCAGGTTTAACAAAACTAATACATCAGTAATTGCAAAATTGATTAGAAAAGAGAAAATGAATTTCTAAAAATTAAAAATGGGAAGAATGATAGAGAAATCAAAAATGCAGTGTTTAGCATTTTTGCGAAACACACGATAAAAGTAACAATTTTGCGAAACACATTGTTAAGAGTAGCAAATAACCAATTTTATCATTTTGTTTGCCCCTATATTAGTTTGATTCAAAATTGGGAGCTGCTTTATTACCTTTACAATGCTGCGTGCCAATGATGCTAAGGGGGTTTTCCCTCAACATAATACAAACATGGATCAATAAAGCATGAACTGATCCCACTTTCTCCACAGATCAATACACTTTTCAATGGATTTACATACGAGAGTTAGCACGATCAATTACTCGTTGAACGCGTGAACTAACTCTATTTCATCTCAACTCGACTTTCAGTTTGTTTTTCACCTCTTCTCTCACATTCCACTGCAACCAAATTGTAGATATGGTCATTATAAAACCAAGATATGACATCTAAAATCTTGTCATAAAAGCAGTCATATGTACCTGCATGTCATTGATCTCCTCATCTGTAAGTGAACGTTCCATTGACCTATAGGCTATCCTGTAGCAATGACTCGTCATTCCTTTCTTGTTCGTGAAATTGTCAATTAGTTTTACCTGCAAAGGAGCAACATTTTAGCCTGATAAGATTATCATGAGCTTCACAAATTCAATTATATCACCACATTACTAAATTTAGGTGCACAGAATTAGGCATCTAGATTCAGTGATTCCCCAGTTGGATGCTGATTAAAATACTCCAATCTTGCAAGTCTACTTATGCATGATGTATTGATGTGTGTACACTGAAGGGAATAAGCTTGTAAAGACCACCAGATATACTTTGTCTAATCAGGAGCCTTATTACTTAAGTTTGCCATTTAATCCTTAGCACTAATGCTATTGTTTGTATTACAGTACAAATTATTGTGGAAAAATTTAAAAGGTGAAAAAATAATAAGGATCATACAAATTTGAAATCACTAAACTAAGCTAAGTGTTGCAAGTTCAATATACAACTGTCCATCGAAAATACTGTGTGCATACCTCCTCCACAAGATCTCCAGCAATTCCTCTGACAACCTCACATAAATTGTTCTCAGTAAATTCTTCATTGATCCAGAAACTCATATCCTTGTAACATGGTGGAAACTGGAAAAGAAGAAACAGTCAGCAAGGGAAATTTATGTGTAAAAATAACTAAGCAAGTTAAAAAAATAGTTAGATGAATATGCGTGATGCAATTATTGTTGTAAAGACATGAATCATGGTAAGTGATGCTGTAACAACCTAGCCCTCCACGGTCACTAGGTGCTAGAACTTCAGAACAAATTGTGTATGTCATATTTCTTAATATTGAACCCTTGAAGAAATAGGTAATAATCAAAAGGGAAGATAAGAGAAACAGATTAGGTGAGAGAGAGCATTTAACAATTAACACTTGTCATCGCTAATTCCAGCAGCTACTGAATCTTACAGTTCTAGTAAAGTGAAAGACTAATTTCCAGCTGGAATTACTGATAATGAGTGTTAGATGTTATCTTTCAACTTAATTATGCTCTCTTATGATCTTATCTTCCCTTTTGATCATTATTTTTCTACATGTGTAGCTTGGCTAGGATCTTCAAAGATCAAACAGAAGTAATGTATGGCATGCTGAAATTTATTTAATGATGCTTATGTTGAGGTACGGTTGCAATAGGTCTCCAGGAACATGTGGATTACTGGGTGTTAAAGATGCAAATCATATTATGATGCATTCAGTGTCATATTTGATAATCTGAATGCCTTGTTTTTAATTAAACTTATCTACTGCATGGTCCAAAAGAACACTCTAAAAGTAATCCAAGTACAGAAAATGTGGTTTGATCTGTTCCCGTAGACATGCTCTCACATTCAGAGTCTAGACAGATGGGAGTGGTTATCTCCAGTACTATAGTTATTTATAGTATTTTCCGAGACGGATGCAGAACCATTCACAATATCAAAATGACCTATTCTGCAAAAAATGATGTATGGAATATAGATAGTAGATTACATATGGTAAAGGAATGTTGTGATTGCATATTTGCATACCTTTGAAAATGGCTTAAACTTGACACCAAGCTTGCCTTCTGAAAACTAGATAATAACAATATGCAAACCTTAGCCATACAATTATGATAGTAAATACGACGAGTGGCATATAAAGGATGAGGTGGTTTTTCACTGGCGGGCAAGGAGTTGATCCTTAAAAACATGGTCAACTAACTTGTTAACTAAAAAAGTATTCAGAGTGTTGAGCATAGGGTGAAACAAATGTCATTGATTATTACCTGTTAGCTGCATTAAGGAACACAAAATTTTTACATCAGAAATCCAAATTTGTTACTAGTAACTAAAATCAACATTATCATGATTTCCCTTTACAGACATTAAGCATTCATTTCATCGTTTATAATTGAGAAATATTTATTCCTTGAGACCAATATAAGGGCAACAGAGAGTTAACTCCGATTGGAAAAAAAACATTGATTTCATCAAATTGTCATGAGAAAGATGTCAGGGCCATATAACCTTAAGATAAGTAACTATTTTTATACATAAATACATGATTCCAAGAGAGATGAGAGATAATATAACTCGACATGAACAATTTTTTCAAACAAACTTGCATGATTATGTGGTCTTTATTTATTCTAACACAAAATAAGATTAACCAAATAGGGTGATAACTAGTAGTAACTATACCTGGGATGTGAATCGCTGATCATTTGACCAAAAGAGTCGAATATCTGGAATATCAAAAAGGACCATTGATAAGCGCTCCAAACCTAGTCCAAAGGCCCAGGCCACATGATCTGTCCTGCCATTGCTTTTCAAAATTTCCTGCTCAGTGACTCCACATCCCAGAACCTCCAACCAATCATCCTGCAAAGGTGAGAAGGTTCTTCAGACCAGGAATCCTGTCAAACTTATATGTGTAAAAAATGTTTTACTTGCAAACAAAGCTGTAAAAAATAGTTAGATCCACTCGTATAACAACCTGAAAATATATTTCGAGTTCAAAGGATGGGTTAGTGAACGGGAAGTATGTGTCAACCCATCGCATTTCCACAGCACCTGCACAAATGTTTCTCTATACTTAAGCCAATGCACGAATCTATTTGATAATTTCTTTTGATGACAAAGATGGAATAAGCTATAAATAGTTTACCAAATAGATGCCTTGCCAAGCCTTCCAGCGTTTTCTTGAGGTCTGCAGCTGCATATGCTGTCCCATCCATGCCAGAATCTGACCAGTCATCTGGAGAGAAGACACGAAAGCCTTCCATCTGCATGTGTGAAAGATCATCAATACAAACCCTTCTTTATCAACATTTTAATTGATCTGGCTTTATATTACCTGATGGAAGACAGGATAATGAGTTGAATCAATAGAATCTCTACGATAAACATCCCCAGTTACAAGGAAGTGAGTATGTCCATCCCTTAGCAGCTCTGCTTGATGAGCACTGGTATGGCACCTCAAGACAGTTTGAGCATCAACATAGTATGTGTCATTGTAACTCCGACTTACATGATCAGCAGGGACAAGGACATCGTCAAAATTCTGCAGCAAGCATGACCTCGGTCACCATATGGTTTGTAGTACATTGTAACATAAGGCGTGCATGGATCTTGAGAAAAATACAAGTGTGCAAAATTAAATGGGTTAATTGCATCTGTGCCACCGTTATTTTCGAAAGCGAAAGAAATGCCATTACTATTTCGCTATTTGCCTTCGTGCCATTACAATTTTGAGATACTCGCTTTCATGTCATTTTCTACACGTGCGCCAGCGACGGACCCACCTGCAGACATCTACTATTTCGTATTGCCAATCCTACCCCTCTTCTTCTTCCTCCACTTCCTCCTGCGACGCCTGCGCCAGCCACCCTATCGGCACCGCCATTGGCTACCCCCTCGGCGTCATCCCCACATGTGCCTTTGCTTGGCCTGCTGTGGCCGTGCCCTCCGCTGTGCCTCCCATGCCGGCATCTACCCGGCAACCCCCTCCGTGTCGCCGCCATCCGCGCCGAGTGGCCCTGCCACTTCGTCGCCGCCCGCTGACACGTCCTCGTCGCCGTTGTCGTGCTGCTGCCGTCGTGGGCTAGCCATGGTGTTGGTGCTCGCTCAGGTCCACGCCCCCACTGCCCCGCAGCCTCGTGCCACCGCCGGACCACGGCCTCGCGTCGATTGCTTCCCCGCCTGCCCCATGCCCCAATCCCCCTTGCGCCGACCGCTTCCCCGCTAGAGATGCAGGCCGCGATGGCCGCGGTCTTCCTCACCTCCGTGTGAGCGTAGCCACGATGGACTGGTCATGGCGCGGTGGCGTGGACTGTTGGATGAGACACCACATGTTCGGCTTGCGTGAAGGGCGCGGCGGCGGCGGCGGCTCCCGCTCGGCAGAGTCCGGGAGCTCCACGGATTCCCGGGGTGCGCGACTGGACGACCGATCCCGCTTCGCGGGAGGCGGGGGCTCCAACGGAGACAGGGACCTGCGGCCGCCGTCACGGTGACGGCGGCGGCGGCGCCCGTCATCGTCGTCGCGCTTGTGGTGGCGGTGGTCGTCGGCGTCGTGACGGCGCCGGTGGTCGCTGTGGTCCCGGGAGCGGCGGGAGGAGCGGCCGCGATCCATGGCGGGGAGGAGCGGATGCGGATGGGGTTAGGGTGTGTGTCGGAAATCGGAATGGACAGGAATTTGTTGCGGAATGGGGGAGATTAGAGTTGTGTGTTGCGAGGAAGATGAACAGTGTCGATTGAGGGTAGTTTGGGCAATATAAAAAAATCCGCATCTGCAGGTGGGTCCGTCGCTGGCGCACGTGTAGAAAATGACATGAAAGCGAGTATCTAAAAATTGTAATGGCACGAAGGCAAATAGCGAAATAGTAATGGCATTTCTTTCGCTTTCGAAAATAACGGTGGCACAGATGCAATTAACCCAAATTAAATTCACTAGTCCAGAGGAAGATGGCACAGAAGGGAAGAAATAGGCAGTTGAACAAATCAGACCAGTTGAGTTTTGCTAACTTATACCTGCTTGACAGAAACAAGAGGGCAGAGGTCATCAAACTTGTTAAACTTCCCAGAGAAATTCTTATCAAAATAGTCGTAAATAGTGTTCTTCAGAATCCCTAGAGGGTGATTACCACTCCTGTGCAGCTGTAGACCAATCTTTGAATAGATCGGGTCTGGCACGTTGTTTGTTGGGTCCTCCTCCTTCACAACATCTACAGATGCCATAAAAGTTGAATTAATCCAAAAAATTGCACAGCTACTAACTTCACCCAGAGCATGACAAATTGTGTGTTTCCAGGTACAATTCCCACTGGAGAATCGACAGTTTGGCATATTGACTTCAGGCTTTAGAATGTGATGCTTTGAAGTTTGAACGATAGTACAGATCAAGGACTAACCGGCAATTACACTGCCAAGAACAACAAGCTACCTACCTATAAACGCAAGCATTCCAGGATTCAGGCCACAAGACTAGCAATTCATATACCCACACGCCACACATGTCCGCTTCCCTGACGCCATGACGCCACAACGATGAAAACCCCTAAAACCACACTGTCTTCAGCAATGCAGGTAACAAATGTATCCAACTTAAACCTAATAAACACTACACCGCCGAATCCCAGAACCCTGCTCTCCTCGGAGTCGGAGCCCACCATACACACGCCCATACCCTCGCAAGATCCGGCCTTTAGGCCGGTGTCAGCCAGAACTCACCCTCCCGCGCGATCTTGACGCCGCCCACCTCCACGGCTGCCGCCGCCGCCGCGGCAGCCGACGTCCGGAGCGACCTGGCCCCGCGCGCCGCCGCCGGCGGGGCGGAGGGGAGGAAGAGGCGGGCGAGCGGGAGGCGAGGAGGGCGCGCCGCCGCGGAGGCGGAGGACGGGGAGAAGGCAGCGGCCGCGGGGAGCGTGGCCATGGCGCGGACACGAGCGCGGAGGCGGCAGGCGCTTCGGATAAGCGGGCGCATGGCTGCCGCGGACGGGTCTGGTCTTTGCCGGGAGTTCGGGTTGGGCGAGTGATATTGTGAAAGCGAAAGGAGGAAGATGACAGCGCAGAGGGGTTAAGAAAATAATTCAAAAAAACTTTACTTATAAAATTTATAGATTGTTGTAAAAATAAAAGATCAAAATATTTTTTATTAATAAGAATTAGTATTATGAATTGACATGTAATATGTAGGTAAAGAACATTAAATTATAAAACTTGTCAAGTTATCGATTTTACAAACTGATGCTTCCTAAAGTTATAAATGTTTTTTTAAAATATAAATAAATTATATTTGGACGGTGGCAGTAAAGCTAGTTTGGAACTTATTATGAGTTTTATAAGGATTTTGATTTTTAAGAGGAAAGGCAACATAATTTAACTCAAATATAGCATGTGTTTCAATTTTTAAAGAATCGGTACTGAGGTATATGTATCGTTGAAAGCATCTTGTTATTTTTTGTTCTCTGGAATCATCCTAATAGAATTTAAAATATTCTCTATATTTATTTTTGTATTATTTTACAGGTAGACTATATGTTGATAGTAAAAATGGTATTGATGGTTAAGATTGTCAAAATATCAATTTTAGTAATTTGGGTCAAAAATACACATGTCCTGAATCAGAATAAAGTCTTATAGGGTCGAAGGCCCATCGAATATTGGGTTTCGGAGGCCTTTTAGCGGCCTGCTACCTTCGGTCCGAAGGCCCTTCGGAGGCCTGCCTCGCCGAAGCTTCGACCCAAGGAGCAGGCTTCGGCAGGCTTGCCGAAGGCCCACTTTGGACCAGCTTCGGAGATAGAGTTTGAGTCTGATTCTGGTTGTTTTTATCTCTAAACTTGATTAGGTCAAATCCTACCAGATTAACCTTAGAGATAAGAAGACTAGCCCCTATAAATATAGGGGTAAGGCTGGTTCATTAGACTCCCCGACACAAATCAACTTCAAACCCTAGTTTGAATTATACCTTTATTTTTCCTTTACTTTCTGCACAACCTTCGTGGGTTTGCCTGGAAGCCTTCCGCTGACCACGTCGAAACAGTGGTCATCCTTGATATTTTGCTCGTAAAATACTCGTCAATCTATGTAACATATTTTTATCGCTTTGTTACTTCGCCTGTGAAGTATCTGTTAATCTACGTAACAGATTGCTACCTTCGTTTCTCTATTGCAACACTTAGCAGATTCGGTCTTCAGGCCGAATTGGCACTTGATCTCTATTTTGTTACAGGTTTTCACGCTCGAGCCTCTTCGCCGTAGGTGTCCGAAGCCAGGAAAGTGGTTTCGGAGGCTACCAAAACACCCTTCGGTGGAACCCCTGCTTTGACTACCCGTGCCAGACCCGTCACGTTGTTGTCGGTTTGACCAAGTCCCGCATGCCAGAGCGCTCCGCAGCAGGCTTCATCACGCCTACACTTCGTGTCGGATGAAGTCCCGCCAGCGAGTTGCGTTGGAGTATTTTTGTCGCGTTAGAGACTTCACACCGAACCTGCTGTTCAGGGGTGATTTCGCGTCGAGATCTGTTCAGAGCCTACCTTCGGCTAGATCAGTCCGAACACCGAAGACTACCTTTGGCGAGACCCTTCGCGCCAAACGCTGAGGGCCCCTTTGGTGAACCCTTCGCGTGATACACTTCGAAACCAGTTAGACTCCGTTCAGCTGGCTGGTTTATTTTATTTATATATTTCTTTCGGCTAATTGAATTATTTCTGTATGATCTGATTACCTGGCGACTCCACCCCCTTGCCACTGTTAAGGGTAGTCGGAACGCGACGTCGGTATTGTGTTACGCTTAGGCTCGTCCCTAAGTATCCACGCACCTTTGGATCGTCGAACTGACCCAAGTGTGGGGGCACGTTTTTCGTGTCAACACTATACTTATTAAATATTTATTATTTTCTTTTGTTTGTATCTTGTATCACCAACAGGTGGGACTATAGTAGATAGGGAATGAGAATTGTTCCATACAAGTAGGAAGCATGGAGAAAAAATTTAGGGAGTACCTAATTTTTAGTATTCTTTTAGAGCAGTGCTCTAAAATGGAGTCTAGGTAGGCGCCTAGGCGGAAAAAGGCATTGGGCACCACTCCAGTGCCGCGCGGAGACCCTAGTCAGCCGGCTAGGCGGCCAGGGTGCCTAGGCGGATCAACCGTGATTTGAGCGGTTCACCGTAAGGCCTAGGCGGTGCCGACACTATTAAGCGGTGTGAGATCCGACATGGGGCAGCGCACGACGCAGATCTAGCGGCTAGGAGCACCGCGAGGCCCGCATCTGGCGACCGGGAGCAACACGCAGCCCAAATCCGGTGAAAGACGGCGTGCAGGAGACATCGGTACGTGTGGTTGGCACAGAAGTTGGGGCATCAGGAAGAGGAGGTGTTGGCCAAGACGGGAAGAGCACCAAGCCAAGAAAGGAAGGAGCCAGGATAGAGAAAGCGGAAAGAAAAAACATGTCACGGGAGGAAAAGGAGCCGGTGCATAGAAAGCATGTCACGGGAGAAGGCAGAGGAGGAGAGAAAATGCATGTCACGAAAGGAAGATACCTAGCGTTGGAGAGGAAATGGGCCGAAGGAAGATACCTAGGAGGATATCTAGCGGCGCCTACTTGAATACTATTTTGAAGTATCTATTGGAGCTATTTTTTAATTATAATTTTAAAAAATAGGGGAAAAATTATTTAGAGCTTCTCTTGGAGATACTCTTACTAGTTATATACAAGTTATCATGTAACGTATTTTCGACAAAAGATATCATTAGAGTTTTATATTTTAAAATTTTTCCAATAAAAATGTGCTGCGCAAAATCCGGCAATGTGAAATGCTAAAATTGTATCAAGGGATATCAATGTTAACACTGAGTAAGAACTTAAAAGGTGTATAAGAACATGCTTTCATCCCTTGAGATCATGTGTACTGTAAACCTCTACCATGATATTGTCTCCTGTATGTAGGTCTAGGTCTAAGGGTGTCAATGTTTACATGATAGCAACAAACTCACCATGAAGTTAACCGCAGAGAAATAGTTCCCACTTTCATGGGCATTAAATCATTTTTAATTATTTAAACTACCCAAAATATTGATTATGTTTCTGAAATAATTTATTTTTAAGATAAAATTAATAAAGTAGTGTGAGAGTAGAAAATAAAAATATATGCCGGTTAATATGAAAGTAATAATGTGAAGTGATAAATAAATACATGAAGTAAGAAGGTAGAAGTAAAGTTTTTTAAAGTAGAAGAGATAGAAGTAAAGTCTTTTTGTAACGGTAAAACTAACAACTGTGTTATAGTTAAATTCACTTCACTAGGACTGGCAGTTGAGCTCATACGAGCCGAGCCTAACTCGATTCGGAGTGTTCTTGAGGTGAGCTCGAGCCGCCTATACTAGCTCGGCCAATAGTCGAGCTAAGCTGACTTGTTGGCTTGGTCAAACTATGGTCAACAATTACGTGTGGTGCCTAGCACATATTAGGGACTGGGCTAGGCGCATCATATTGTCCTATCAGGTTGCTAATCCATTTCTTCTTCTCCATTTCTCCTAATCTCTTATCTCCTCTTTTTTTCCGTTCTCTGGTTAGCAATCCAGCGCCCTTAGTGACTGACGGGCGACGGCCCCGACAACTGGCGCCCCTACCTCCCAACAATCCGTGCCACCAAGCCATTCGATGACGCCCCCCGCCTCGACCGTCGTCCCTGCTACCGACCTCGGCCTGCCACCACCCCAAATGGCCCCACCGACCCATCGCCAACCTAGGCGACCCCTGTCGCCGGCTCACCGCCACCCATGACATCCCCCGTCACCGGCCGCAACTTTTGCACTGCCCCTTCCCCACCGGCTCCCATGCCAAACACCTTGCCGCCCTTGCCGAATGGTGAACAATGAACATCCCTAGTGCTCGCTATGGTCTAGGACTCACGCACACTGTTGCCTCCTCCTCTTCGTGGTCCTTGACACCACTACCACTATTGAGTCAATCCCTAATTTCAGTTCACACTGGAATGATCGAGCCGAGTCAGACTCAACTCGTTTAATATGCAGCTCGACCGAGTTGAGCCCGAGCCAGCTCGGTTTGGCTCGTTGCCACCCCTACACTTCACCAATAGACATTCAAATTAAAATCGATCTATACAAGTTGCAACCAAAACAACAAACCTGACTATTAAATTTGTTACTTTTTTCTTAACCGGTAGATGGAATTTAGAATTGTACTGTTATGAAACAGATGACTATTGTCTTCGTATTATTGATTTTTTTTTAAAATAACACATTGATTGGTATTTAAAGTACTAGAAATAATCGAAGAAACAAAACCATCTCCCAAAAATCTGGCATTTGTAAGTGTGTTTAGTTCAAGACTAGATTGGATTAGATGATCAAATCTTTTTTAAATGTGATATCTCATTTCTTGTTTAATCGCTCGAATAAGTCTATTATATTTTTTATTTGGTTAGAGATATAAAAATTTAGATGAGAATACTTGTCTTGTGCGCCCTACAACTCATCCTCATCCCTTTTCTTCCTAGCATCATGCCTCGTTTGTGCCATCGACGATCACCATATTGCCCTAGCCCCTGACACCATGTCACGTTATTATGTCTTTCCCTCTAGCCCTAAACCACTGTGTCGTGTTGCTCTCTGTCATGGGCCCTAGCCATCACGCCACCCTTGCCCTTCCCCAGCCCTTATGCCTCGGTCACGCCGCCTTAGCACCCATCCAACTTAAGGACGTGTACAACCTATTTAATAGGTGGTATTTTGAGAGATATTTAGGGGGTTAACTGAAAAAATACACGAGACGGACTCTTCACGGACTCTTTGCGAAGAGTCCGTCTCTACACAATTCTCCATACACATTGTCTCTTAGCTGCATTTATGATTCAGGGGCTTAGAGTTGTACCATGCAGTTTCTTTGTTGTCTCTTGTACTTTGAAAACCATTTTGCAGTCTTAGGGTTGTACATGCCCTAACGACTCACGTATTAGCTCCGCTCTTACCTTAGTGTTGTCCCTTCGCATGCCCCAGCCTCGGTTTTACGCACTAGCAAAAGTGAGATGAGTTTATCTGCTCGATTTAAAAAGACAAACTCGTCCTGCATCTACATAACATTTTTAAATGTCTACATTTCACTTTGCCCACACAACAAACACTAAAAAGCAAAACAAGTCAGTTAAATCCCATGATGTAAACCCTAGCCAACAGTTTAAAATAATTTAAACTATAACATAATTTAATTATTAAATATGTAGGAAGATGATTGACTATAATTTTTCATTTCAACTAATAATTTATTTTTATTTTAATTATAATATGTCAGTAAACTGCCTTCTGTGTAGAGCCCAGGCTCGTGCAGACGGTGCAGTCGTGCGCCAGATTGCTACGGTGCGCGCGGTTTTGCGCTCGAATCCGACCGCCGCCTAGGTTTTAGGGTTTCCGCCGCCGCCTAGGGTTTAGCCGCCGCGCCCGCCGCACATGGAGGCGCTCCGGGAGGCGGTGTCCGAGCTGACGGTGTACGTGCACCCCTCCAACGCCGCCGACGTCCGCCGCGCCGTCGCCCGCCAGCTCAGCACCCTCCTCTTCTCGTGCGTCCCACCTCCTCCCTAACTCCCTCTGCCCGTCCCCCTCCCACCCCGTCCATGGTGCTCGCTTCGCCTCCCGTGCTGTAGGGATCTAGCAATATGGGTCTGCTGATATTGGTTAGAGGAGAAAGTGTAGTGAGTTTGGGAGGGGGACATATTTTGTTGCTTTTGTTGCTCATGAGTTCTAGTTTGGAACTGAACGATCGATTCTTCGTCGCATTCTGCTATTAGTTGTTGGGAGGAAAAAATATTAATGCAGCTAAACTAACCACAAGTTTCAGGAGATGGTTTATGATTTATAAAAGCTGTGCAACCTGATACCACACTTCTCGTGCTCTCTAGCTATCACAAGTTTTTCCTTTTGTATGTAATCAGTATATGTGTGAGCCATTCGGATGACTGGTACGCCTACACAGGTATGAAGATCGCTTTGAAGGTGTATTACTAGCTCATGAGGTTACTGTCGAGAGTAATCAAGCGAAGATTCTGAATGGTTTGGTACCATATTTCGGTGTACCAGTTCATGCAAATCTCTTGCTCTATTCTCCCCAACCAGACATGATACTGGGTAGGTTGTATTATTTGGTGGGCTCCATAACTTTTAAGTTGTCTATATTAATCTGCTGAATAGCATTTCTGTTATTATCTCATACCATCGTGTTATGTTAATTATACGGAACTGCAGCACCTTGAAGAGATAATGTGGTTTGTATTCTTTTGCAATAAGTGTATCGCTGTTTCATTGATATTGGCTGAAAAGAATTTTCATGTTCAATCAAACAAATATGTGGTAAAAGTTTGAAACATGTAGTTCTGATGTTTAAATGTTTTATACATTCAGAAGGGAAGGTTGAACTGCTTGGGAAGGAATCAATTCATGCTGTTGTACTAGGGGTTTTCTCAGCAGCCATCATGTCAGATGATATTCATAAGAAGTTCAAATTCAAAAGAGTAAGATCAACTTTTCTCTTAACAATGAGGGGGGGGGGGGGGGGATACACTTTTAACTCTAGAGTGTTGGTGGCTAGCAAACTTCTTTAGTCCTGTATAAATCAGAACTAGCCGGATGCCCGTGCATTGCCACGGATTAAAACATAATTATAATAGTAAAAATATATTTGATAATTCAATATATGTGTAAATAAATAAATTGATTGACAAATATCAACAAAATGTAGTTTAAATACATCTTTTGAAGTATTTAACAATACTTTCAAATGCCATGATAAATTCACATTCTCATCAACCGTACTTGCTCATGATAAGGTCAATGTTCAAATGACAGGTATAAACACTAATTGACAGTCCGTCAAAAATTAGTTATAATTCTACAGAGAATAAATTCAGAACAAAAAATTTAAACAGATTTTGTGAATCTTCCCGGGCTAATCACAGTTTCAAACTCTTGATTTGAATAAGGGAAGCTAATTAATCCGTCCGTCCTACCAATTCCATGGAGGTGATGGAGAGGCTGGCGCTGGACGAGCTGTTGCCGAGGCCGCGCCGGCACTGCCCTCGCAGAGCGCCACCGCCGTCTCGAGGTTGGCCACGATGTCGGCCATTGCTGGCCGGTCCTTCCCCTCCAGCCGCACACAGTGCAGCGCGGTGTAGGCCACCAGCTCGACGGCCTCGGCCTCGTGCTCGGCCGGCCTGCACGGCGCTACTACCGGGGCCCCAGCAGCGGACGACGGAGGTGTTGGTCTCCACCGCGCAGGTGAAGTCGTCGCCGGAGACAAGGGAGCTGAATCCTCCCCCGACCTGCGCAGGGAATCGGTCCCCACCTCGCCACAATCGTATAACCCGCGCCCCCTTGTCGTACGCTGCGATGTGGCCGCCACCGACGACGAGTTTCGCGAGCGGACTCGGGCCATTGTAGACCCACCTGAGCTGGTCCGGCGCGGCGGTTGGCCAGCAGAAGAAAGCCCCGCCGCCGCTCTGTAGCCCGTAGGCGAACACACCTCCGCCGCTGGAAACCTAGGAGAACCTGACGAACGGCGCAACGGCGCGGGCGGAAGAAGAGTTGCTCCCAGCGCAGTACACCATGGTGTTGTCCGCCGCGATGCCGCAGACGGTCTACCGGCGGTGACGGCGAGCGTGGAGGCTGAAGCTGAGGTGGCAGCCGCGAGCAGGAGGAGCACCGCGAGGATAAGGCGGGTCATTGGATGATGCGGCAGCGGGCGGCCGCCGTCATTTGCGGTAGAGGCGGGTCGGGGACGGCGGCGCGCGACGAGGTGGAGGAGTACGTAATGGCAGGGTGCGGATTAAATTGCTCAAATTAAAGTGCGCGGATTCTAAAATGGGGGCGCGGGGCGAGCAGAGTGAGGCAGCACCGAGCGGAGCAGTGGGAGGGAAGGAGGAGAACGGTGCAAGGCTGGTGAGAGTGAGGTGGGTGGTGCGTCCGTGCGTAGGACTCACCGTCACCACCAACTCCTCTTTTTAGGAGTAGAGATAAACATCACCTATCAGCAATTGAACGGATTTTATAGTTTGTTTATCATGTTTTATGTTTTCTTTCACACAGAAAGGATATGGAGCAAGATTTATAAGCCGATCAGACAAACATCACATGATTAAAAAGGGAAGCATGATAAGATTTTCTGTAAAAAGGTAAAGGTTGATCTATCCTTTTTTTGTCAGATTTGAAATGTTTGGTCTATGTTTTCATTTCTCGTTTGAAACATGCCTTATCATACATAGAATATGTTATATGTATATTTTGCCTATCTTGCCGATGTGCATCTTTACTGTTCTGGCATATCAACTCCCTTACTGTGCTCATGAGGAATTGATGGGTGCCCCAAAATGAGCAATTGTGTTTGAACTATAGTACATTCTAAACAACATGTCAGGCAGAATCAATAATATGGTAATATGTTGCCATGTTGGGAGGGGAAAAGAAATCAGGGAACACATGGTACTGCTTCGCTAGAGGCTCTGTTGGCTAGGATTTAGGGTTGAGCAAAACCCTTAAAATTTTTATTTGATTGCTTGATTTGCTGGTACAAAACTGGTCCCTTTATATAACAGGGCTGTCTCACAACTTAGGAAAGAGCTAACTATGGATGTATAACTAATAAGCATGACTTGAATTCAAACTAAAGCTAAACTAGGAAAGTACTGTTATATTTGATAGATAAAGACTAGGAAACATATTCTCCTATCTGATTGAGATTTCATTTGCCATCTAATTTCCATTTTTGCGCCTTTGATAAACCCTTCCATACTTTCTGTCCATAACATATGCACAAGAAGTTGTGTTCCTGGAATGCATGCAACTGCATAATAGAACTACCTAGTGAGGCACTAAGCAATAGCCTTTTAGCTTATTGATTCATGTATTGGAGGTGGCCTAGCCTACCCCAACTTGCTTGGGATTGAAAGGCTTTGTTGTTGTTGTATTGGAGATTTGGAGGTTGCCTGGATCTCATTTGCAGCATACATAGGGAGTATATAAGAACCACATGATAAATCCTGATTTGATTGAACATAGTTAATGTGATCATCTGCATTCTAAATCAGGTAAATTTAATCACGTGCCTTTTTATGATGTTCAACTGTAGGGTGGAGACGGAAATGAGTTGTCATATAACTGGTTCTTTAATCCCACCCCATACTGGATCCATGCTTTGGCTATCAATTCATGATGCTGAATATGCATCAGAAATCAGCAGGTTTGCATGCATAATATATGTTACCACTTTATTCCATGGTAGTTGTCAAACTGATATATCCCACAACATTTTCAAGCTTTTGATAATACTTTTGCCACTCAAAATTTCCAGTGGTAATAAAAGAGCAAGCAATATTGGGATTAAAATTGAGCAGAATGAACAAGACCACATAACGTTCGACAATGAAGACCGCGTGATAAATTCTGAGCGGCCACACAAGTCCCGAAAGAGGAGTTTGGAAGAATGATGTCATTTTAAGGTTCATGAAGAACTTCATTGGAATACAAAAAATAGCTTAGTTTGGAGCATAGTAAGTTAGTAAGTTATGTCAATGAAGAGCACTGACTTGTTTTGGGGACCCATCAGATTGCTTCTGGTGCCTATGGATACTCATCAGAGATGATATTCCATTTCAGTAAGTAGTTTATTTGCCTCAATTGTTCTAGACCACAGAATGTCATTTTTGCCAACAGATGCTCTGAGAGATGTATTGTCTCATTATGTGGTCTTTTCGCCAGGAAACAGCATCCTGATTACTACTGATGTAGCATCGAAAATGTAATGGATAAATCTTGTTCATCGAATGGTTAGTGATCTTGTTGGGAATTTGCCTGTTGGCTCCTGCCTGATTAGAATCGATTCTCATGGAAATGCTTCTTTACGTGCTCTGGTTCTACTGATTCTCATGGACATCCTGATTACTGTACACGATGCTAACGGCACCGAGCAAAGCCAACTTTAGCCTCATTCGACCATGAGAATTACCATAAAAAATTTTAGATCCAAAATCTCTGGAAATAATAATATAGAGTTATATTGGGCAATGTTAGAGAAAGTAAAACGAAAATGATTGATCCGGAGCGTTCTAGAAAGTAAACAGTGTTTAAACATTTAGTGAATACTATTTCATTATTTTATAAAAAATGTTTCAAACAGATTTCTTATATGTTATATATAGTGGTTTTTTGAAGCTGCAAATATTTTTAATAATTGATAAAATATTTTTCACTATTGATTTTTTATTTTTCTACGAAACCCGAATGTACGTAGTTGTGTCCAAATTAAAAGCGTGATAGCTACGAATAATTGAAAGTGATGTAAAAAAAGCAGGGAACGCATTTTCTAAATTTTTTAATGCGGAAATGCGTATTCGTTGGGTCCCACACGGAGCCGTGTGGACTAAGCGATGCAGGCCCAGCCCGGCCCGGCCCGGACCGGCCCGACCCGGCCCGGCCCGGACCGGCCCGACCCGGCCCATTCTCCCAGTTGGCGTCGCACCACCAAAGCGTCGTCGAAAAGGGTGAAAAGCAACAGCGAAAAATCCTCCCTTTCTTCCTTCCCCGCCGCCTCCCGCCGCTGAAGGAGGAGCCGGCCGTCCGCCGCCCCCATCCCGCGCGTCGTCCCTACGGCTTGCGCGTGGATGGCTTCCAGCGGCGGAGGGGACCCGCCTCCCGGGTTCTTCGCTGCTGATGGTGAGCCCTCAGCTACCAAGCTTGCACGGATTTTTTCCCTTTTTTTTTTCCTTTCTTTTTGTTTGCCGGTTCCATCCATCCATGGAAGATCCATGGCTCGATCCACATCTTCGTCCTGCTGCTCCCTCATGCGATATCCTTTGCTGCTCTCAGCTAGCACTGCTGCTGCTGATCGATAGCCGCTTGCTTCTTAGTGGCGGGGAGTAGTTGCGGTGCTGAAAATGGTAGATCATTCCGCCGGACGCCTTTCTTGAATTGGTGGAAGCGTTTAATCGCATGCGGTAGAGTTTATTCTAGGTTGGTTGATGGCTTGATGCTTTGGTGGAGTCGAATTTATGGAGTCCATCCTTGATTCCAACAGTATGGAGTATGGACTTCTGTGTGGGTGGGTGGTTGATTGATCTTGCTACTACTGCTGGATTGCGTGGTGGATGGAGGAGGTTTGTGCAAGGGTATATAGTTTTTTGTATGTGAATACACTGAGATATATTAGTTTCTGGTTGTAGTGGAAACCACTGTTGAAAAAGTCGGCCGATTAACTTGTACTCAGCAACATAGCAGTTAATTTATAGCAAAATCAGCACATTAATTGGTTGACCGATTAATCATATGGTCAAACCAATTAATCACCGATTAATGGCTGAATCACTGATTAATCGCCGATTAATGGCCGATTAATCATTGATTAATGGTTGATTAATGGATCTGCTCCCTCATCGCTGGATCTGCTGCCCCATCACCGGATTTGTGCCCCTGTCACTACATCCGTTGCCTCGGCGCCAAATTCGCTGCCCCATCAACGGTGCAAAGGGCTGAACAACGTGTGGTGTTGGCGGTGTGAAGGGCTGACAGGCGCGGGGTGCTGGCAGGAATGGAAGACGATACATGTAAGGTACCGAGGAGGATAGAGCAGTTGCGTGAGGAAGAGAGAACTCAATTTTGGAGAGAGGGGGGAAGACTGAAGAGCTCAGTGAAAGGGCTAGCGGTGGAGAGGTTTTAGGGTTGGAGGGGAGGAGAAAGGGAGTTTATATACTCAAGGCTAGAGTTTGACTAAAATAGTATATTAAATACTCTGTATAACTCTAATATTTAATATTTGACCGATTAATTGATAGGCCGATTAATTCAGTTAATCCCCCGATTAACCGATTAATCCCTACTCGGTGGTTGGCCGATCAGCTACCGATCACCGATTTTTCCAACACTGGTGGAAACATGTAATCTTGCTCACAAAATAAAACAAGAAAGCGTGATTAGAATCGGAGGTAAAACGCTGTTGGAGTTGATCAGAGTTGTGCGATGTCTCAGGTGTTATATTATTATATTATGGAACACATATGCATATTTGAATGAAGTTATCAGTTCCTTGAAGCATCACCAAGCCGCCTTATTTTCCTTTTTTTGATGAGGTTATGTAGAGAATTCTTCTCACACAGCATAAATTCTGTCTGCTTAGCAGTTAGCATGCCTAGCCTGACTTGGTTTTTGTGTTTTTGAAGTACTTATGGCTTTCCTAAATGTATTATATTTCCCTTGTGTGACTACTATCTGAATTTGAACTGTGTTCCTATTGATACTTTATGTTGTGTATATCCATACTAACTAACCTTTTTCTTTTTGTGCTTTCTCTCTTTCCATGCTAGGCTTACATACTTCTGTTGACACTAGTGCACATGAAGAAAATAGACATACTGATGATAGCAACACCATATCAGATAATACCCTGGAACAATTGGCTTTTCTAGAACAAGAGTCAAATGATGCTAGTGTTAACACAGAAAGTGAACAACTTGTGATATCAAAATGCAAATCAGTGGAAGACATACCAAGAGCATCAACTCTAAAGAGAAGCAAGAACATGGATTCCAAGAAACTCTACTCAAATAGCAATAACAACTCATTCCTCATTGGTAGCCAGGCTCCCCGAAAGCTTCCAAGAAAGGGGGACCATCCTGTTCAGCTACGTGGGAATGAAACATCTCAGGCTGCAAAGCCTCCGGGTGCATGGATATGTAAAAATGCAGCCTGCAAAGCTCTACTGACCTCTGATAATACATTTTGTAAGAGGTGTTCATGTTGTATATGTCATCTTTTTGATGACAACAAAGATCCTAGCCTTTGGCTGGTCTGCTCAGCAGAAACTGGTGACAGGGATTGCTGTGAGTCATCCTGTCACATAGAATGTGCTCTCCAGCATCAGAAGGTAGGATGCATCGATCTTGGTCAATCTATGCAGCTCGATGGGAATTATTGTTGTGCTGCATGTGGAAAGGTTATTGGAATACTTGGGTGAGTGATTCTGCATCTAGCTATCTTCCTTAATAACATTATCTTCTATATGGAAATGTTCCTAGGCTCCTAGGCTGCATGGTGGCTTGTGTCTAGAGCCCTAGAGGATTGTTGATTTTATCAGTTAATGCTAGAGTTGTTGAACACAAATCTTCTTGCTAGCTGATACTGAATGCATGGTTGGTATAATTTTGGTTCACATATTTTATTTTGGTATTCCTAAATACTTGCAAACCTCTTTGTACTCGAAATATCTGTTGGAGCACACATCACAAATACATTATAGCTGTTTAAAGCATCATGATGTGTTTTATTTGCTAACTAACAGAAATAGTAGAGTTCTGTATATGGTGAATACTTATCCCTGTCTATTTTCCTTGTGTTGGTTGGTTCTTTTATGGTGCTTTTGAATTTTTTGGAGCAGGTGCTGGAAAAGGCAACTAATGGTTGCCAAAGATGCTCGTCGTGTTGATATCCTTTGCTCCCGCATATACTTGAGCCATAGACTTTTGGATGGCACAACTCGCTTTAAAGAGTTTCATAAGATTGTAGAGGATGCAAAAGCAAAGCTGGAAACAGAGGTTGGCCCCCTTGATGGTATGTCTTCAAAGATGGCCCGTGGCATCGTTGGCCGGCTGCCTGTTGCTTCTGATGTGCAGAAACTTTGCTCTTTAGCAATTGATAAGGCAGACGAGTGGCTGAAGTCAAACTGTGAAGCAGAATCAAAGCAAATTGGTAATGATTTCAGTCTTTTCATATTTAAGTTTTACTCCCTCCATCCCAAAAGACTTCACTTCTAGTCATTCAATTGTCTCAAAAAGACTTCATTTCTACCTCCTTACCTACCCTTGGTTTGCAAATCAAGAAGTTTTATACTTTTATTCTTTCAATACCCCTTACCTAGCGCTTCACAATACTACTTTCTGTTTAATAAGGGGCATTTTGGTCTTCTATTATCACCACTAATTTATCAACTTTATATCAAAAGTGAAGTCTTTGTGGGACAGAGGGAGTACCTCTTTCTGGTGAATGCAACATGAAATTAATCTTGTGAATTTTTCATGTGTAGATACACTTCCTGCTGCCTGCAAATTTAGATTTGAAGATATTACAGCTTCATCAGTAGTTGTGATTCTGAAAGAAGCTGCTTCTTCAAAATATCATGCTATCAAAGGCTATAAACTCTGGTACTGGAATAGCAGAGAACCACTTTCCACTAGGGAACCTGCTATTTTCCCCAAAGACCAAAGAAGGATACTGATTTCCAATCTGCAGCCTTGCACAGAGTATGCTTTCCGGATCATTTCATTTACTGATCATGGTGATCTGGGCCACTCCGAGTGTAAGTGTTTTACCAAGAGTGTGGAAATCATCCATAAGAACATGGAACGTGGTGCAGAAGGTTGCTCATCTACCGCCAAAAGGGATGGCAAGAGTCGAAATGGCTGGTCATCAGGCTTCCAGGTGCACCACCTGGGTGAAGTCCTGCAGAAAGCTTGGGCTGAAGAGAATGGTTGCCCCAATGAGGTCTGCAAAGATGAGATTGAAGAATCCTGCTGTCAAAGTGATTCGGTACTACCAGATAAGGATCAAGTTGCATGTGTTGTTTCTCACAAGCTCGACCTTAATGAAACCTCAGTCCCAGATCTAAATGCTGAGGTAGTGATGCCAACAGAGAGCTTCCGAAACGAGAACATATGTAATTCAGGAAAGAATGGGTTGAGAAAGTCAAATGGTTTTGGTGATTCTGATATTTGTGCCAAAGGGCATGTTGGAGAGGCACCAGCCATGGAATCCCGATCACAAAGTCGGAAACAGACATCAGACTTAGACCAGGAAACTGGTGCTAATGACAGCACTTTGGTCATCAGCCCACCCAAGCATTTCTCCCGTAGGTTAGGTCTGTTAGATGAGAACTATGAATATTGTGTGAAGGTTATACGATGGTTGGAATGTTCTGGACACATCGAAAAGGATTTTAGGATGAAATTTCTAACCTGGTTTAGCTTGAGATCGACGGAGCAGGAGCGGAGGGTTGTGATCACTTTTATCCGCACCCTTGTTGATGAGCCCAGTAGCTTGGCAGGGCAGCTCCTGGATTCCTTTGAAGAAATTGTTGCCAGTAAGAAGCCAAGAACTGGTTTCTGTAGTAAGTTATGGCACTAATCCAGCAAGGCTAGAGCCAAAATTATCTTATATTCTCACAAGGGGAAAAGTTGCCGGGGCCACATTTTTCTGCTTTGTTTTAATGCCACTTTTAACTAATGATAAATGTATATGTAGTTAGTTTGGTGTGCTTGGCGTCCAGCCAGCCATGAGCGAGCCCATGATGATACGTTGAATCATCGGTGTCTGTATCTGGTTTACTAGAAAATGAATACCCATTATATCATATTTTCTTCATTCCATATTGTAAGATGTTTTAGTTTTGTCCTAAGTTAAATTTTTTCTAACTTTAATCAAATTTATTGTATATTGCAGATGTATTGAGGCTAATTTGATTTGTTGTTGTACATTGCAGATTTATTGAGACTAATTTGATTTGATGTTGGAGATGTTGGTGCATTTTTTATAAATTTGGTAAAAGCTTGAGAATTTTGCCTTAAAGCAACACTATTATATATTACAATAATATGGAACAGAGTAATTACAAATGAGTACCTTTCTTTCATTACAACAAGAAAATGTCAGAGATGAATTTATTTGTTTCAGCACACCTGTCAGCTGAAACTAGACATTCTGGTTTTGATCCTGGCACTGAAAATCATTCATTTACTGAAAAATGCTTTGTTCAAAATTACAATGTCCATATGCAAATCCCTTCTCCTGCCACCTACTGATACTATATTATTGCTAATTAGTTTGTTACAGCCATGTCATGGCAACAATCACATGGGAGATTTTAAGGGATCACTTCACATGCAACAAACAGCATTCCCAGACCACATGACACTAATAAACTTAAGCACAGTAACAATGACATGCACACTAATTGTCATCTACATCCAAGCATAAAAGATCAGCTAAGTTTACATAATGCACTGCAGCCATAGAATGATACACTCAAGTACTCAACCAGATGCTGAGAAAGCAATCCAGCAGAATAAACCATGAGATCTACAAAGCTCAAAATACAGGAACTTCAGCATTGCAACGGCTCTGCACCTTCTTCCTTCTGGGTGTCTCCTGCTGCTTTCGTTTCATCTTTCAGCTCAGCATGAACATCCTTCACAGCCATCACCTCTGAACTTATTTCATGCTGTTTTTCCGGACTTTCCTCTTGTTTATCCGCTTGAAGATCGTATTCCAACTGTTTCAAAAGCCCTTCTTCGGCATCACTCAGAGGATCGATACCTTCTTGTTCACTGTCAAAACAAGTATTGTACCTAACAAGATAATCCACCTGCCCACCAGACTTGCTAATTTGGCTATGCATGTCACTCAGTTCACAGCTTCTGTCCATGTCTCGTTCGCTGCCATAGTATTCAGCATCGTCATGCTGGCTGGATGAAGCTGGAGATGAATATGGAGTGTAATCTCCGGTAGCTGCATCATCACGCTCTCGAAGTGTCCTCAAGATCAATGTCTTGAGGAAGTTCATGACTTGGACAGCATGCATTAGAGCTGTCAAAGGATCTGACATCTAGCATAAAACAATAAGGTAAACCTTAGCTGAACGAAGCAATAAACAACCTGCCAATTGGTCTGATTTTTCTTGTAGGTACATTACTGAAAGGATACATGACTGCTGCTACCCTGCACAATTACTGAAATGGAGATTACCTGAGTCATGTTGGGGGCAAACACCATTGCTATGTTCCTAGCATTCATCTTGTTGAGCTCCTCCTCTTCGACTACATCAGCCATCAGTTCAACAGCCCAATTGAGGAGTGCTGCCTGAGTGGGGCGCAACAGCGTAACAAGCTCTAGGAATTCTCCTTCAGAATTGCACTGCAGCACTTGCTCAGGGGAGAGGCTATCAAGCACACCTTCTGGGAGTTCTCGGAACCACGCCTGGACAAATGCACAGAGTAAGTTTTGGGATTTATTTCTTCTGCAAAACCGGTATAGAATTGTCCCTTTTCCATGTTTTGAGAGCAGGAAATAAATGGCATTATAGCAAGAAAGTATAGTTGCATGATTATCTATGTTTTTACAGTAGGATGGCTAAATATATACCTTAATCAGGCTTGCTAAACAGTGAACATCAATGTCCTCAGGCACAACTCCTTTATCCAGCTGGTCCCTCACTTGCTCCTCTTGGTCATTCTCCGGATTTATGCGGAAAATTCCTTCAGCCTGAAAAGCCAAAACTCATGAGCAAATTCATGTTCCAAGACATAGATTCTAAATTAACACATCAGATAGAGCCAAAAGGGCCAAGTGTCCAACTCATGATGCCTGACCTTTAGGCCTTCCTGAGCATACAGCCTCTCCTGCATGAGGAGCAGTATAGTGGGAACTGAGTTGCCCTTGCCATCATAGGTGCACTGCATCGATTCAGCTGACACACCAAAAACACTCGCGCTGCAGTAAAAGAGAAACAAGGTTATCTTTTGTCACAATTCATCAAGTTGGTAAAATTAAAGCATTAAGGGTTAGTCCTGACATTTCGGAGCCCCATGATGAAACAAAAAATAGAGGACATATTAAACATAAAGAAACATGCTAGCTTATGCCTAGCAATACACAACCGAAGACACCGATGGTTGCTTAAGAATTCAGGTACATAATCAAAAAAGTAGACCTACCAAGAAGACAAGGAGCCAATGAATAACATGGAAACCATCTTAGGACCTATTTGGTTTCTTTAGGGGCTAAACAAAACTTTAATGTCTCCTTATTTACTTGACTAAATTTTAGTCCCTACATATTTGGTTTTAGGGACTAAAGGTTATTAAAGCGGGTGAATGACCAAACTACCCTTAATAAATGCCCGCAGATAGTTTTTTTCCACCCCGAAGAGCATTAATGAGGGGCAAACCATGTCAATAGTCTCTTTTAATCCTTTTTAGCAACCTCATGGGGACTAAATGGCTAAACTTTAGTCCCTAAAGCTTAACAAGGTGGAACCAAACACCCCCTTAGTTACAGGGTTGGGATGCCCTTACTACTCTCTACACGATCTCCAACCTTACACCTCAATCATTAATTTTATAATAATGTTTTGTTTAGGGTAGTCTCAACCGTGGTTTCTTAACTACCGAGTAACATCTTATCTTGTCATGTCATAAGACATCATATATATAGAAACTATACTTTTAATCTTAATTTCTTAGTATGGATCTTAAGAACGCTAAGTTTCAGAGTTTTAATAGGTTCCAATGCTAAGTTACTAATACTCCTTTCACCTCATAATAAATATTGCAAAGAACATAAATATTGCAAAAATGACAAATATCGGCTAAAAATGTCAAAACGTCCTAATTACACTCCCATAAATGTTACTCCGTATCTCATCCCGTTGGTAAATCCTACATTAATTGAGCTTTTTGTGCAATGTATACTTCAGCTTAAAGTCTTGTCTTAAAAGCAAAGCTATCAATGGCACCAAAGTCACAACTGAATTAAAACGAACCGGAACTCTCTCCGCTTTTCCAGATCTACCTAACGGAAGCTCAAATTTGGATAGACAGTGAAGGATCACCAAGAGCATGAACTGAAACGGGTTGCAAAAACTGAGGTAAAAATGGGAGATTTTTATGACTGTTTGCGAATAATCCGCAACGAATTGTGGCGCGGAAATGGTAAAAACCACAGTTTTTTAGGAGAAGCTTCGTTCTTGCCATGGAAATGGGGGAAGAGATGGTGGGAGAGTTGGCGGTCACCTGGCGCTGGGGACGCGGCAGGGCATCTCGACCTCGAACTCGACGGGGAGGCCGAGGAAGCCATGGAATCGGTCGAAGGTGACGTGCGCGACGTGGCGGACGTTGGTCGGCCACCCGATCTCCATCTCCCCCAGCGCCGCCGCAGCCTCCGCCTCATCCACCACCTCCTCCTCCTCCTCGCCCCACCCGACGCCGCTCTCCCGCTCCACCCGGCACGCCACCACCGACCTCCGCACCGCCTGGAGCAGCACCTCCAGCACCGACAGCTGCTCCCGCTCCTCCCCGCCGCCTCCCCTTTTCTTCCCCACACCTCCTCCTCCGCCGCCCTTGCATCCCGACGTCGACACCACCACCACTCCCGTCATCTTCTCCTCGCCTCACTTCACCTCACCTAACCTCACGCAGCAACCGAACCTCGCGGACATAGACGCTTCCCCCTCCTCCGACTCTTGAACCCACCATTCACCCCTCCATCTCCCATTCCTGGACACTTCCAAAAATCACCAAAATCTCACGGATCGAATCTTCCCTCTCTCTCCTCCACTTCTTGGAAGCTGGAGATACAAAATCCTCCTCCTCCTAGACCTCCTCTCTCTCTCCACCAGCCAATGGCGTTCTCTTCTCTCTTGGAGAAAGCTGAGGTGAGCTGAGAGAGAGCATTAATGAGGGGAAGAGGAAATGCAGAATGGACTAGAATGTAAATACTTTTGAATAGAAAGGGGGTGAATCGAAAAAGTGCACGCACGATTCAAACTCTGACCCGACCGCGCCTTTTTGGCCGCAGAAACTGAAAAGCGAATGCTGCGGCCGGCTGGCCTTTTCCCTGTAAAAAACCAGTAAAAAAGTTTTTGAATTTTATCTTTCTAAATAAATGTGAATTCTCCTCCGACGTGTTACACCAGGATTCACAAATTCGATGAAATTCGGCCAGGCTCAAAACGAAAAACCGCCCCATAAATCGGCCAAATTCAAATATTCAACTTTTTTTGTCAAGATTCGACTGAATTCTGCATGGTTTGCAAGTTCAAAAAAACCGACAAGCGGTCACGCTAGTCAACAGCGAAACAAGCTCAAGTTCGGTTGTAATGCACGATACTGTCGGCGTTTATGTGTATACGACACAATTTTACAAGCGAAAAACCCTCTCGTATCTAGGGATGACAGTTTTACCCACGGGTGCGGGTATCTGATCCGATGGGCACGGGTTTGGGTACCGATTTAATTTTGGGTCAAGTTTGGGTTTAGATTTAAACCCATGGGTTTCGTGGTTTATCCGATTACTTAAAATTATATAGAGTTTATCACATTTCTTATTCATTTCCTATGATAATGTTATGTTGAGATATGTTGAGTGATTTTATTATTTCAAATTATGTATTGGTAATGTGATAATCTCCTATTTATTGTGAATTTTTAATTATATTTATGTTGTAATGTAATTCATGTAGAATATAAATTTAACCCGCGGATTACCCGTCAGGTTTCAGTTACCCGACTGGTTTGAGTTCGGTTTAGTTTTGAATCCACGGGTTTCGAGGGCTCGGGTTTGTATAGGTTTTGTGGGTTTTCTTCGTGGGCGGGTTTTCATCGAACCTATGGGTTTCAGACCCATTGCCATCCCTACTCATATCCTAAAAAACCGGTCCAAGGGAGGATGATTACTCTCTTGTTGGCAGCGTCCAATGGGTCAGGAACTCAGGATCCTAACCCCTCACTCTAGGAAGCCTCCTATATAGGCATGGTGGCTACTAGCTCTATTACTAATTGTTAGTGTCACAAGTCTTACCTCTATGGCCTCACGCCCATGTTTGGGTGTTTATGTGCATACAACACAACTTTACCGGCAAAGAACTCCCTCATATCTCAAAAGATTGATCCAAAAGAGAATAACTACTCTTCCTTATAAACTGCTCATAGTATCCTTGTATGAACAAAGTGAGACTAAAGTTGTTGACAACACCTAATGAGCCATGATCCTAACAAACACTTGGGTAACATGTATGCTATGAACAATCAGATTACATTACTATGGTCTGAAATTAATTTGTACAGGGGATTTATAAAAATTAATTTGTTGAGGAATATTACAATATTGGAGGATATGGGCATAGGAAAATGGAAAATTTTCATTCCATGGGGAAACATAATAAGTGTTAGAGAAAGAATCATTAATTCTAAATTTTAGCATTTAAAATTTATCCTACAAAGACATAACATTTAACTCATTTCTTTTGTGTTAATGTGTGTATAATTAATGAAATTTGACTAACCAAACAATACCACCTAATTAGCATATCTACAAATTAGAGCTATTATAATTGATGAATGTCACAGATCATTTCTCTACAGTACTAATTTATCTTACAGTTGCTTAGGTTTGTAGAACGGAGAGATCGAGTATCAAGAAATTCTCGGTTTTAAAAGTAATAACTTAAATTTTTTATAACATTAAAAGAACATTATATAAATGATAAAAATAACTTGAAACATGATAAAATCATCGTAATTCAGTTTTAAAAGTAGTATACCGGTTTTGAAAATAAAATAGATTTTACTAACGATAAGGATCCACACGTCAATGAGAATTTAATGATGGTGACAGATTCACCACCGCTATATAGATAGATGCTTAAAGGCCCATGTCCATTTTCCAGCCTAAATTAATTTCTTCACAATGTGAGCACAACTAAATGTCTCCAGCAAGCTTATGGGTGTGTTTGGTTGAGCTGTGGTTGTGGGAAAAAGCTGCTGTGGGCTGTGGGCTGTGAAAAAGCTGCTGTGGGAAGTCAGCTGTGGAAAAGCTGAAAGTCGTTTGGCTGAAACGACTGTGGAGAATCTGCTTTGAGCTGTAAGCTGTGTAAAAAATATATAATGTTTGTTTGTACTTCAAATGTTGATTATATATAAAATGGTTATAAAATATTATGACAATAAATAAATCACATGTAAATAGGAATTTTAGAAAAGGAAATTAATTTCATTAGTTTTGCATACACCATCTAGATTACATGAATTATCTCCCTCTTGCACTAAACAAAGCACCCTTCTCAAAATCCCATGTTTATCATTGATGTGTCAGTGAAATTTTCTTTATGAATGCAAAATTGCATCACTTTTATGATCCTATTTTTAGATTAACTTTACAAAAAATGGAGATACAAGTTATACACTGAATATTGAGCTATGCCCTTTAACTAGAAACATTTGGATACTTGCTAGCTGAAGGACTCCTGCAGCTGAGAGATGGCGGAGGCAGCACGAGGCGGCCGCGGCAGCTGGAGATGGTGGCGGCAGCGCGAGGCGGCGGCGGCGGCAGCGCGAGGCAGCGGCGGCAGCAGCGAGGCGGCCCCGGCAGCGCGAGGCGGCGGCGGCAGCGGGAGGCGGCGGCGGCAGCGGGAGGCGGCCGCGGCAGCGGGAGGCGGCGGCGGCGGGTCGGCGACGGCGGCGGCGGCTCGGCGACTGCGGGAGGCGTCCACGGGTTGGAGGAGGAAGCTCACGGGATTTTTTTGATGGGAAGCTGCCAAAAGCAGGGTGGAATGTGCTTTCTCTTTTACACTGAGTGAAAAGCTGCTTTTGACAGAAGCTGCTGTGAGTAGTATACCCCTTTGGTTGAGCTTCTGGCTTTTAGGAAGCAGAAGCTGCTTCCAAAAGCTCAACCAAAGGGACCCTATATATTGTTGACTCATTGTGTTGCTAGTGATGTTTGATGTTAGCATCAAACAGGTCACCTGAGCCTTATGATGACCTGCTTTTCTAGGATAACATTTGTTATGCCCTGAGAATACCTCATATGAGTGCTTGTTTCTACTTTTCCTGAAAAGTTGCAATTACTTTAAATTTTAAACCAGATTTGAAGTTATGTATAATAGGGTTTTATTGATTTATTGACAATTTTGCCTTTAGGACCGTTACAAATAAAATATAAAAGTTTTACTCTGAAATTATTTTTCATTGCAAAGAAGTGACACTCTTGCTTTTAAAAGGAGAATTTTATGGTACAACCAAATGATCAATGATCATGGACCATTTATTGTTTTTGATCTAACGGCTTAGATTTCAATAAGATGATTTATTACCTCACATTTCGTTCCATTTTAATGTGCATTCATATAGAATTGCATGGTATTGAATTAAAGGCCATGATTAATTCCATCGGTTATAGCAAAAGCTGACGGAAATTTATTATTTTCTTGTAGTGACCGTAGAGGTCCCCTTTTAAAAAGAGAAACAAGTGCCCCTTAATATTATTGTAATATTATATTTATCAACTCCAATCCTATAGGAAAATTTGTTTCAACTTAGGAAAAATTACTAGAGGAAAAGCAAACACAACTAAAAATGTGAAACTGCACCAGCTACTGAGGACCTTTGCATTGCATCACTTAATTGCATTAAGTTTATAGTCCAACATATAAAATACAATGACAAAATGCAGTTCACGGAATCTCACCGCAAAACAATACTTGTAAACATTTCAGATCCAAGGCATGTCAATGACCACATTCCTAAGATAATGTCCTCCATTCATCTTTCATATCCAAGAAAGTGTATCATACAATTTGATCTATCTCTCAGTGGTAGCCAGAAATTGAAACAAATCAGTGGGAGAGAAAAAATGATAAAGTGAGGTAAAATTAAAGGGTTTGGAGTTACCTCCCATCGGAGCAGGCGCAAGGGACAAGCACGCGGAGCGGGAGACTGATGAGCAGGATACAGTCGGTGGGGTTCGGGATGGTGAAGTCGAGGATGACGAATGGGACAGTGAAGTCGATGGAGTTGGCGGCTAGAATGCTGGTCGGTCGAGCGGGTGAGGTGGCTGTGGGGCGGATGGAGGCGGCGAGCAGTCGGGTAGAGGAGGCGCCCAGACGGTGCGGTGGCGATGGGCGCATGGAGGCGGCGGCGTGGAGGAGGCAGGGAATGAAGGATGACTAGGGCACGAGCCACACGGGGATTAAATTCAGGAATTCTTTAACTTCCGTCGGTTACAGGAAAAGCCGACGTTACGTCGCCTTTCAGGAAAACCGACGGAAGTTAAAAAAACAAACAAAATCTTATTGTTTTCTTGTAGTGAGATGTGGCTTAGGTTCCAGGCTTGTTCAGACCGATGGAAATTACGTAACTTTTGTCGCCTTTTGGGAAAACCGACGAAAGTTAAAAAAGTAGACAAAAGTTTATTGTTTTCTTGTAGTGAGATGTGGCTCAGGCTCCGGTCATACCACCCATGGGCCATGTCTACGCCCATGCTTGAAGAGTAGAGTAGTGCAATTGTTTGCATTACAGCCTATTTGGTATAGCTTCAACTCTAAGATTCAAACTAAATTTGGAGTTTGTATAATATAATAAAATACTTTAAATTTTTATTTTTAATATAAAATAAAAACTAAATTACCCAATTAAATATTCTTAATCCATCCACACCTCTAGCTCTAGGATTTCATGGAGCTAGGCTGAACCTACTCTAAAAAATCTAGGAGCTGGAGCTATCCCAAACAGGGCCTTAGTCACAAGTACATAGTGCTTTGCAAGATCAAACTAGTATTAACTTAAATCTAGTTTCAGTGTTACTCGTCAGACTTAATGGATTAATGACATTTTCAACCTATGATTTCTTAGTTGATGTCTTATCTTGTTGTGTCACTAAGATACCATCTCTAGAATTCATACTCACAATCTTGTTTTTTTAGTATTCACATATAGTAAATTTTTATACTACTTCCATTTCTCTCTCGCCCTCTTATCTAATCTCTTTCCATATATGTTTTGGATATCATGATTCATCACTAGGAAAAACTGTAAAATGAATACTGAAATCGTCCGGTCTGCAATCAGCATGAAGATGGCATCTATATGAAAAGACTAAAACACCAGCTACTTGTCCGTTGTCATCTTATTTTCAGGTTTTCTCATGTAGTTTAGAATCTAAAAAGCATTAGAAATCAGTACACATCCCCATGAACTATCAAAATGAGATTTTGATTCGACATATTTAAAGCAGAATACGAATTTTAAAACAAATATGAGCCTCACCTAATAATAGGCACAACTTCAAAAAAGACCCACACATATGTACATCACATGGTTTATTACTCAAGTTAGTTGTTTTAATAATAAGTTCATATACTAATATTTGAATTCAAGGACAAATGGATTGAAGTGGAATGCATATTACTCATTGGAGCTTGATATGGCTAAGGCCTATGAAAAATTGATACATATATATAGGAGAGAAACCACCCTCTATTTGTGTGACTCCTAAACCTATTACGACTCTAACTCGCGTGCTATTTCCTTTGAAATAGTATTGGTACATATATATAGGGGAGAAACCACCCTCTATTTGTGTGACTCCTAAACTTACTAGGACTCTAACAACTAGATACCTTCTATAATTTCCCTAGGATTTATTATAGAAATACTCATTATATAAATACTATTCTTAATTTGAATCATTAGGACTCTAATTAGACTGGAACACAACTCGATTAGATTTATTTTCCTAACAATCACCTCCTAAACCTAACATCACCATGTGTGCCGCCTCACAGTAGGCATGGTTCTTTGTCGGTGTCCACGAAAAGGGCCATCTCCTTCTTCGGCTCTCGTCAGTTCTTAGTGAGGTGGCCACAAATGCCGTAGTTGTTGCATCTCCCTTGGTTGTGGTGCTCTGAACACCCACTGGCCCTCGAGCACATGCTACTTCTATCGTCATCATCCACATGGCTGCCACTTCCCTTGTTGTCGCCGCCTCCACGCCACGCATTTTCGCCATGCCTTGCATTGTCACCATGCACATGCTCCTTGTCACTACGCCGACGATCTTCACACTACTCCTCAGTGAGCATCAGACGCCTAGCACCCCCATATCCTCATATAAATCATGGGTCTCCTCCTCCACGCGTAGCCATCTAACGAGCTCTTCCACATATATGGTGTTGAGGTCTAGAAGCATCTCGATCGTTACTACGACCTACTTTATCTTTTAGGGACCACACACAATAACTTATTCACCACACAGTTTTCCTTCATTTATGTTAGCCGAGTCCTCATCCGAGCCCTCTCATCTGAGTTCTTTCTCGGGAGAACTCCGACAAGAATGGGCAACAAATGTCACAACCACCACAACATCCTATATCTTAGCTAATAACTCTTATGTTATTTTCCTTGAAATACTGGTACATATATATAGGGGAGAAACCACCCCCTGTATGCCTGACTCCTAAACCTACTAGGACTCTAATAGGTAGAGACCTTCTATAATTGTCCTAGGACTTATTATAGAAATAGTCATTATAGAAATATTATTTCTAATTTGACTCATTATTGCTCTAATTAGACTATAACACATCTCGGTCAGGTTTATTTTCCTAACATAGTTGTGGTATCTTTGCCTCCCCAGTAGAAGTGAATTTCCAATGTATTCTCTATGATGCTGGTTATGAAACTTTTTGTGATTACACGATGGACACCACCATACTCATCTTGAATGTTAAAATCTTTCAAAACTTTAGAACCCTAACAAATTATCACAAAGCTCTCTTCCAATTTGTATGACACAACTTTAACAAGAATTAAATAATCCATGAATATGTTGAAGACAATGAGAACAAGAGCTCAAGAAACAATTTAAGCAGGAATTAAATCACACCAACACGTAATCAAGAAAAGAAACTTTCATACTCCCTCTGTTCTTAGATAGATTATGTTCTAGAATGCATGCAGACAATTCCCAAAATATTAATTCACTTATAAATACAAAAACATTAAGTTCTGATATGTCAAAATGATATTGCAGATTTATCAAGAAAAATGGTTCTATGCAGATATATTTTTAATATTCTATATTTGTGTATATATAATTATGAAAGTGATGATTAAACAAAATTTTTACTTGTATTCTTTGACATACAAAAAATCGGCAAATCCTAGAGATTAAGGGAGTGCTCCATATTTAGTGACATGTCCGATTTAGATCTGTCACTAATAACACAATATTACTGACACGTGTAAAATAGTCTGTCACTACAAGTATATTACTGACATGTGTCTTTTATCCGTTAGTAAAGCTGTGTCACTAAAGACCATTTCTATGGTAGTATTTTGCGTACTAATCTACGTCGCTAAAGTATCAATTCTATTCTGATTTAAATTTACATTTCCTACTAGAGACTGAGAGCATCTCTAACAAACTCTCTAAATGTCTCTTCAAAGTAAACTTTAGCAATTTTAACAAAAAAGCATGCCTCAACAGAATAGCCCTTGTCTCACTCCCACAAGTCTCTAGTCCTAGCAGCTAATGGGATGAGTCATGTGCCTAGAAGTTTTGCTTCGGCCTTTGGAGCTTTTGCCTAGACACTAAGGAGTGCCCTGGCACCGCCCCACCGCTCCGCCGTAGGCCCTAGCACCGGGCCTCGCCGGAATTTCCATCATCCCCAACCCTAAGAACCACGTAGCCGTCCCCAACCTGTGTGTCACACCACTATCCCTAGGCACTATGTGGAGGCGGTCGCCAGCCAACCCTAGCACGGCAAAGGTAGCTGACCCTAGATATAGTAAAACAAATGAATTTGATGGTACTCTTGATAAATGATTTTAAAGCAATTTTTTGATAATTTTTATATAGAAATCTCAAAAAGTTGGACCATTTCGGAATTTGAAATATGTGTCGCCGCATTATAATTCGGTGTATCTATAAAAAAAATTAGCCCTTAGTTTAATGTGCATTTGTACACAACTGCACACTATTAATGTGTCTAGGATGCATTAATGGTGTCACTATAAACTTGTCATCCAACATTTCAGATTTTCGGTGGGACATTGAGATCACTAGACATATCAGATTATTGTTGTTAGTACTGAATTAAAGAAGATATTTAGGTCAACCGAAAAAGCATATGTTGTTCTATGATAATAATGTTTGTATATTGATCTGTCCCCGAATGTTTCCCGACCTGATGTTAACTACCGAAGCATACCATTCTGCAGACTATATAGTGCAAGAGCTGCTTTCAACAATTTTAGAATTACTGTCATCTGATGTTTGAATTTACAATGGAGGTATGTATCTTCAAAATCTACTCAGGCCTTTGGTTCCTACATGTTGCATGAAGTTAAGGGTGTGTTTGGTTGAGCTATAGATTCTGCAAAAACTGTTGTGAGCTGTGAGCTGTGAGCTGTAGAAAAACTGCGAAACAGTTTGGTTGGAATAGTTGCAGATTTATATTTTGATAGTTCATGATGTTTAGTTATATTATTAATGTGTAATTTTACATGGAAATCATTCTAATCATGAAATTTTGTAATGTTTATATTAAAATTATATATTTTTAAATTACACTAAAATTATATATTTTATTAAAATTTCACTTTTTAAATTTTACATGAACTGATATGTTTTAATAACATGGTAGGTAATATTCATTCAAAGTTGAATCGAGAAGCCGTGAAATCTGGGTTATACCAGCTTTCAAATTTGTACTACGAGAATCTGTAGATTCTGAAAAAGCTGGGTGACCAAAAGAGCTATTTGTTCAGATTCCAGCTTCCGAGCCAGGAAGCTGGTTCAAAAATCTGAACCAAATAGACCCTAAATATATTTCAGCTCATTAGGCAGATGCACAATATAATTGACATGCTATCTAATTACTCCGGCTTTCATGTTTGAAATCAACCATGGCTTGAGTATTGGGAAGGAAAATCATCAATGATTTTACCTTGCACTACTACATAAACAGTCTTTAATGATGCAACTTTAATGACGAGTAAAAAATGCACGTCAGTAATACAATTTTAGTGATAGGATGTTTCACACGTGTTAGTAATGCTGAATTATTAATGATGGATCACAATAGGACCCATCACTAAAGAGGGGCACCCGTCACTAAAGATCACCATATAGTGACTGGTTATATTTCCACCCGTCACTAAAGATCTTTAGTAAGAGTACATTAGTTAATCACCTGTCACTGATGACTCCCGCTAACAACAAGGTGGGGCACATCAAAGTGAATCATCGTGCTTTCATTTCATGCAACTCTAACCCTAGACTCCCGCCGCTGCCGTCGCCTTAGTCGTGCTCCTCGCTGCTCCATCTCTCATGCCCTCCGTACCTCGGTTACATCCTCATCCTTGTAAGTTTGTTAATGGTTACTATTAAATTTCAGTTTATAAAATTATTTATCCGAAATTTTCTTATTGAATTTGTGAATTAGGGATATACCAATCTAAGGGAAAACTATTCTAGCAAGGTGATGTTCCCTAGTACGCACTAAACATGCAAGAATAGTATGACAGGAACATAAGTAAGAACCACAAACAACACATTGTCTGTGACATAGTATGGCCCCTTCACGTGGTGATCTCCATCTCCATGGCTCCCTTCATTGAGTGTGTGCCTCTGGCCTCTATGAACCTATACTAGCTTATTAAAATAACACATATACTAGTTACATGAGCTGAAGCATCACAAATCGACACGTAGGTCGAATGAATGTACACCAGCCTTAGGCTGTAAATAATCATGATACACATTCCATATTTAATTTACTATCGGCCATATGATTTCTCAAGTGCCTTACTAAGCCCTTAAGAAATACTCGTCGTTTGTTCATCAACCAAACCGTCCATCTCATGACTTAGAATATCTGAAATCTTGAGGACAATTTGCATATCTCAATATAAATTCACGAACTAGGGGACTAAGCGCCAAATTTCTCTGTCAACTCGGCCTTTAATACTCTTATTAGTTTTGCCTCCCAGTCCCTTGTGGGACCTACTTTACTCAACGAGGTTAGAAGCTGGATCTTCAATGGACTTCAGTCTCCACACCTGTCGCGCCTTTGCTATGGATTTGGACTCATTGAGTAGGTTACCTGCGAACTCTTCGGTCTTCTTCTCTTTAAGATGTTCGGCACGAAGATGTTGTAGGCATATCTTTTGAGACTTGGTCATTCTAGAGGTGCCCACGAAGGTAGCGGCTTCAATCCCGAGGCCATAAACTTACTCCTAGAACTTTTAGCCGAATGGGAAATACCAGAATCAGCCTCGATAACTTTGCGCCTATCTTGATCATCTTCATGTACACTGTCGGTCGGATCGGCCTCACGAAGCCGGTCAGGCCATATGGTGTCAGTCGAACCGGCCATGCTGGGTCAGTCAGACCGATTGTTGCTGGGAATCTAACAAAATGCCGTAGGACCGGCCGTAGTAGGCCGGTCAGACCGGTGCACCATAGTTAGTCGGACCGGCCCTAGGGCAGTGGTCGGTCCGGCACTGGTACCTTTAGCGGTCTCCACCGGATCGCCTCCATCTTGCTCCAGAAGGACTTCTTCAGGGATTTGGACGTTGCGAAAACCTGTTTTAATAACAACGGTTGCCTCACTGTGTTTATTCTTGTTGTTCCTTTCCTTCGTCCTTGAAGACTTAGGCCGATTCTTTGTGTGAATACGGCCATCACCATGATTACGCCTTTGCCTCTTTGTCGATCTCTTTGGCTTTACTGGTTCTTGGTGAAATGGCACTTGGGGTGGCGAGAACAACATCCATGGAGCAAAGCATTGATGAGGACCACCATATTGGGGCATTGGGCATACCCCCAATGACATCATCGAAAAACCATATGAATAGAATGACATTAAAGATTCCAATGACTAAGGGCTATGACCAAATATTTTGTTAGGAGTCGAACTTGGCCTTTCTACATTATTAGGCCGATTATTCACTCTTTGTTCGGCCATATGCTTATACTTCTTTAATAGCGCATCAAAAGTAACTCTTGGTCGCCTAGTCGTCTTGTCACCAAGTGGCTTCTCTTTGTCCATAGAGTTATGTGTATCAGACCGAGGCTCTTCAACTACAATATTCTTTCCTTTAGTGAATTCGGCTTGATCGGGCCGAATCAACACTTTGGTGTTGCAATAAATACCAAGAAGGGAAGAATCATTCTCAAACCTCAATCATCCTTCATGGATGGCCGATTGAATTTGTTGGCGGAAAACATAACACTTATTAATATTATATGTATAAGAGTCATGCCACTTATAGTACATACGACCTCCTAGCTCCTCCACTGACGGGATGACTTGGCCTTCACGCACCTTGATCTGTCCCTTCTAAAAAAGATAGTCGAATATCTTATCACACTTGGTTAGATCAAAGGTATACTTACCTCCTAAAATCTTTCGAGGTGTTGACTTCAAACTAAAGCATACGAATGGATCTTCCTCATCAGTCCAAGTCCATTCGACTGTATAGACATCAAATTTCTTACTCTTGCAAGATGATCGCTCACTAGCATTCTCCTCTAAGTCATCCTTAGATTTGCACTTGTCCACAACTTGACTTTCAATAGTCAGAGTGCTTCGTAATACCTGACTAATATCCATGAAAGTCTGACCATGCATAGCTTCTCTAATGTGGACAAGCAAACCATCAAGTGAAAGATCAGCCAAGTCTTTGTCACTAATAGTCAAGTTAGAGTATCGACTTTTGGTTTCTAGGAACCTCTGAATGTAGGAGTCAATGGTCTCACTGGTATGTTGTTTAACTGATCTCAAAGCACCTAACTAACACTCTATTTCACTAGGAGAGAACTTCATGTGAAACTTTTGGACTAAATCTTCCCAAGTAAAAATAGAATGAGTGGGCAAAGACATAAAGCATTCATAAGCGGTTGCACATAAAGATAAAAATAACAAGATAACCTTATGCTCATTGCGACTACTCGCCTCACCACACTGGGCTAAGAACTGTGCTATATGATCACTCGTGGTTTCAACACCATTGCCACTGAATTTTATGAATTCTGGCATTTCGAAACCATCAGGGAACTTGCAATAATCAAAATATATAGGATATGACTTTTGGTTAATCCGATCCTTTGACTCGAGTACGAGCAGGACTATCCCGCTGGACATGAGGACTAACAGTGGAATTGTTATTTTTGATTGGCGTATAATGCTTATCAACACTTGTTGCTGGTGCATGCGAATAGATTGAACATGGAGGGCTACCAGGTGGCACCGAAACAATATCAACAAGGCGAGGGTGATAACCCTAGGCCGACGTGGCATTGTACGTCGCGTGCCTAGGCCCATACTCATGTGGAGTAGTGAGGGGCATAGCAGGCATGGGCAACAAAAGCATCGGCGTGGGCGGCAGCGCACCAATCACAACAGGGCACGCACCGGTCAAACTGGCCTGATGTGGTCATTCAGACTGACCACTCTCGTCCGGTTGGACCGGCCAACTAGGCCCGGTCAGACCAACGTTTGTTGGGGATGTAGCAGACGGACTGGCCCAGAAGTCGGTCAGACCGTCCATTGCTGGTGGTGTAGTGGTACTAGGGCAATGGTTGGGTGTTGTGGGTTGGCAAGCGTCAATCTGACCGGCATTGTACAGTCGGTCGGACCGACTAAGGTCATTTGATTGAATCGACCAACCAAGTTTGGACTGACCGACAAAGGTCAGAGGAGCTTCGGCCACGAAAGCCAAGGCTGCAGACGTGATATATTTTTCTCTGTTCCTATCTATCCTACTGGATATGTGATGAGTAGGTGGAGCGCTAGCAATCGCATCGGGGGAAATGGCTTCAAAAAAGCCAAATCTTCTAAACACTGCATCTATCCTAGAGTCTACTTTGGGAGCCACACGTTTGTCGAACGCATTGCTAACCACTCTATCTACTTCAGAAACTACTTCTCGTTCGAAGTCCGAGGGAAAGAGGGAAGAATGAGAGTTTACCTTAGTCGGCATGGTGATGATGATGGATCTCGCGTCACGCTTGACGATCATGTCGCCTACCTTGATTTATCTTCCAAGCATGCAATCACGAAGTTCCTTCACCTTGGCTTCAATTTCAGCACGGTCCTCCTCTAAGAGGTCCTCTAGGGCAGGGTATCAAAGTCATCATCATCCTTCGTGTTGCCCGCCATGCTTGTTGGCATAGAAGGTATTGTCGATGTAGTAATAGTAGTCATACTTGGAGTGTATTTCTCTAGCGGAGTCGCCAAAAAGTGTATTGACACTAAAATATGATGGTCGAAGTGCCAAACACACCGACGTCGGTTCGACGGTCCAAAAATGTGTGGATACTTAGGAATAACCCTAAGCATGACACGACACCGATGTTGAGTTCTCATGACCCTTAAACAGTGGTAAGGGAATAATGGAGTCGACAGACAATCAAATAATATTAGAATAAAATTATTCGACTAACCAAGTCGTTGGTAAAAACCAAACCGACCAAAACAAGATCGGTTGGACCGAAGTAATTGGCGGTCAAACAGGCCAAGACGGGCCGGTCAGATCGAAGGCACACCGCCGATCGGACCGGCGGTGCGAAGGGGTTCGCCGAAGGGGCCTTCGAAGTCTGATGCGGAGGGTGCTACGAAAGGGGCCTACAGTGCCTTGGTCGGTCAGACCGAGTGTAGGTCTCCGGTCGGACCGAGGGGTTCGTGTGGGGGTCTCGGAGGGTGAAGTGTGAAGGGGTATTTGGTGTGTAGGGTTCTAGTGCAAAGTGGCTTTAGCGCACGCAGCCGGTTGGACCGACAAGGCACCGTCGGTCTGACCGAAGTATGCAGGCAGTGGCATGATAGGTCCGGCATAGGGTGGTCCGACCAGGAGGTAGCCTCTGATCAGGCCAACGGTTCTAGCGGTTGGATCTCCCGGATTTCGACGAACGTCTTGGTAGCAATGTCTTGATGTGGATTCCTTTGATGATGAATATTGATACTTCAACACCTGCAAAACACAAGAAACCAATGGCAATTTGGCCTAGGGACTGAATCACCAGTAAAAACCGATAAAAACGATAAAAACCTGTACGAGGGTGAAACGGAAGGGTTATTGAATCAGCCTTGGCCCTATATTTATAGGGGTTGGTCATGACGTTCCCGGGCTTATCTCCAACTCTAATCTGATTAAGAGTCGGGTCCAAGTCGTTAAGATTTGATTAGGGATAAGATTATCCCGAAACAACCGAAAACAACTCAGACTCAGACACTTCGGTTAGACCGAAGGGCCCCCTTCGGTCAGACCGAAGTGGGTCCGATCAGACTGACGGTACCACTTCGGTTAGACCGGCCTATGCCAGGACTTGACATATTTTCGGTCCAAATTATCAATTTTGACTTTTTGACAATTTTGACCATTAAAATCATTTTTTGCCGACGGAAGTTTCTAGTTTTCTTATAGTGGATGAGTTCTCTTCGAGCATACCAATGGATATTAGTTTTATTACTATTTTAAATATAATCAATAAGTAAAATTAACTCTATCTTTTATAACCTAAAAATCTTATGTAAAAGAGTCTATTACTATCCTCGCTAATATCCTAGCTGTCATCTCTCATTGATGTGCAGTATGTAGGTGACCATTGAAACGGTGAATTTTAACAAAGGTGGTGGTTAAATTCTATACGTTGACACATATTTAATTAACTGTCAAGATGCTTACACTGCATCGTGATGATGCGTATCAAATATCCTATAGGATCGCTAGCAGCTACAACAATCAGATCATTAGGGACCTAAATGGACATTGTCTAGTAATGGAGAGGTTTCTATGCAAAATATCATTGTTATCTTTTTTAGATAATGTAAATGATTTACGTCTCTGGCCTCTGTCAATAGACACATACCTAATAAGTAGAAGAACTAAAAATAAAAAAGAAACGAAAAGGAGGTAACATCCAAATTCTAAACAAATGATTGAAAATGGTCCGACAAACAAAAAGTATAAATTTTTATCATAAGAGTCGAAATGTTCAACGGCATCCAAAGTGAGATAAGAGATCATTGGCTACAAAATCCAAGTATGTAGAACCACTGTGTATATTATCTTGTTATCCATGTGAAGGCATTGTACATCAGGAATGGAGTAAACTAGAACACATGAAGATAATCTGCATATTGTTAGATAATTTTTTCCATTAAAAGTTGTGTCATTACGATAACACCGAATTGACTAGCATAAAGCACCATCCCTAACCAAAACGATTTTTAATAGATATAGGTAATCCCAATTACTGAAAATATATTTTTCATTATGGGGATGAGGGATGTTAAAGGCAAAAAAAAACACACCGCCAAGCAAGGCACGCGATTTGACATTTGAAGAAAAGATGATCGATAGTCTTGTGTTCATTACAGAAAAAACATTGTTTGTTTCCCTTCCAATTTATTTTTGCTAGTTTATCTTTTACAAAGATTAATCTAGCATGTCAATAACCAAGGAAGGGTCTATTTGGCATAAATCCATCGTTCTTTCTGCCAAGGTTCAGTAATCCAACCAAATTTGATTGAAAAATTAGGAATTTCAACTAGTTCGCTTCAGCTAGAAACAAAAAGTGCCAAGTTTTAAAAATTGTTTATTTGTTAAAGTTAATTTGGATTTCGCACCGTGAACTTTAACAAAAAAAATCATTTGGATTTCAACCATCGATATAACGTCTCACTTAGTTAGAAGTTGCGATCAAGCTAAGAGATGAACAATCTTGGCTTTCTTAGGTACTAAATAAGGCACTTCCAATTGGAAAAAATAAACAAAATAAACTTTTAAGGAAGATGAGCACAACCATCTAAAATTTTATAGTGTTTTCTCCGAAACCACATAATTAATTGTAATGAAAAGAAAGTGAGACAAATGATCGATGCTGCCTTAACTACCTTAGTAGCGTCAGAGAGAATGGTGTGGAGACTCTGCCTCATCCTGCCCTATGTCTCAATATCAAAACTAAAACATCAGTCATATAATCGACTTCCAAGAAATTCAGCCAGCTTAGTCCCCACATTCCCGATAACTTCTAATCCTAACCTCACCAAGGTAAAACCATGGATTTTTCCTCATCATTCAAGGTTGTAGCTCTGTTTCGACCATGAAAGCAGTAGCAATGAGATGCCATGTCAATTCTATTCTTCATCTTCGTGTGGACTGATATGAGTTAAGCCAATCATTAGGGAGAGTTACAAAAGCAAAACTACAATGGTTCTATGTTTATATCATACCTCATACCATGTAGAAAGACATGGGAAACACTGAACATCCATTGTGTGGGTGAACATATATAGGGCCGGTTACGTTTCCCCCATTACCTAATTATGACATAACTGCTTCCAAAAATCTTAACCGTTGATTTCAAGTATTTAAAATAAATAATTAAATTAAAATAATGATTAACCGGGTGTAGTCGGTCGTACTATAAATGATACGAAAACTCATTTTGATACAAATAGAAATAGACTCCTAGCGCAGAGGATGAGAAGCGTCGGCAGCGCCCCATTATTTTTCTCCTCTTTTCTAGAGAATGCAGGGAACCTTAGAAAGGTATTTTTTTTGATTTTCTAAAAAAATAGAGAACCTTGAAAATTCGAAAGGAAAAATCAGATCTGTTCAAATTTTATTTTCAAATGATTTTTAAGAGTTCTGAAATAAATTTTCGATTTTTCAAAGTTCTCTATTTTCGATTATAGAATTGAAATAAAATCTAAAAGATAGAAAACATTAACCTCTTTAGATTTTCACTAGCTAAATACTCGACATATTCTTCTCAGAACACGAAGGTTCCGACAGATTGTGAATCATAGAGTATTGTCCTTGCACTCTAATTTACCCTTTAATCGTGGGGCTATGTTTATAATAACTTCAATATCAATATTAAGCTGTCACAAGCAGTATCTTGTCCTGCTATGGTACAAATCGTTGGAATAGAATAGCTTGCAATCATATGAAAAAAATTAGTTCGATGATATCTTCGTCTTTGTCTCACGGTGTGAAGCATCAGTCCATCAGGATTCATCTAAAACACCACCCGGAAAGTGAGCATGAACTTTACACCAATCCCATTTCAAAGTTCAAATGCAAAGCTTTCAGGCTTCAAATCAACTACTATTCATCTCTGGAGGAGATAAGAAATTTTGACAAATTAAGGAAGGTTTCTTTTGTGATACTTATAGAGACAAAGAAGCAAAAGAGAGATATGAGTTCAGTTGGTGTCTGACAGACTGAAGTAATTCAGAAGAAACGCAGAGCAAAATGGAAGCACAGAAATCGTGAATAAAATAAACCCTAAGAAATTCATACCGTGTAGTCCTTAAAGCATCTCCAAAAGAAACTCTAAAAAACTCATTCTCTAAATTTTATAGATTATAACCGGAAAATTAGCTCCAACGGATACTCTAAAAGATTAATAAAAATAAAGTGCTCCCTAAATCTTCCTCCATCCTCCCTACTTAGAGAAAGCGACTTATGTTCCTCATCCACTCTAGTCCCACATATCGGTGATATAAGAAAACAAATAAAAGAAAAAAGGAGATATTTAATAAGTAGCGTCCACCTATCGATAATATTGAAAGTATGTTAGAAAATAATATGATTTAAAGATTAAATTTTATTTAGAGGACTCCTTATATGAGAGTTTAGAAAACAAAAAACAGCCAATATGTTAGAGATGCTGTGTGCATTGTCTTTACCCCTGGAATTATTACCCTATAGACAAAAATTCCCCCATACTAAAAAAACAGGTTCTTAATCTCCCAAACTATTCTAAACTAAAGAAATAACCCCCGAGACGGTTTACTATGGTAGTTTTGCTTACATGGTGATTCATGCAGGCGGTTTTGCTGACGTGATAGTCCACGCTGGCAGTCCACGTGGACATCCACCTCAGCAAAACCACAAGTGTGGACTGACACGTCAACAAAACTGCCTTGGGGGTTATTTCTTTGGTTTATAATAGTCCGGGGGTTAATAGGCTAGTTTTTTAGTTGGGAGTAACTTTCGTCTACATGGTAATATTTCAGGGAGTAAAATAGACTTATTCCTTTCCTATTTCCACCATCTCTATGTATTGATTGTAAAATATTTTTTCAGCTTCTCCTTAATATATAGCGGCGTCTCACCGACTTTCAAAAAAAAAACTATGTAAGGTGTCCCCTTCACTTCCAATTTCATAGCCTCACATGAACTGTCCTGTCAACTCATCATGACATACCGTATGTTTAGTTCGATGATATCTTCGTCTTTGTCTCACTATGTGAAGCATCAGTCCATCAGGATTCATCTAAAGCACCACCTGGGAAAGTGAGCATGAACTTTACACCAATCCCATTTCAAAGTTCAAATGCAAAGCTCGGGCTTCAAACCAACTATTATTCACTATTCATCTCTAGAGGCTGAGAAGGAATTTGGACAAACCGGGGAAGATTTCTTTTGTGAGACTTAAAGAGACGAAGAAACGAAAGAGAGATAAGAGTTCAGTTGGTGTCTGACCTTGACTGAAGTAATTCAGAAGAAATGCACAGCAAGATGGAAACACAGACAACGATGATAAACATGTTACAAACATAGCAGAGTTCAAATTATGAGTCTAATCTCCGTTAATTGCCGAGCCAACAGCAGAGAAATTGTGAATTGATTTAACCCCCAAGAAATTCATCATGTGTAGTCCTTACATTACTGATGACTTCCAATCCTAGCCCTTGAGGTAAAATCATTGATGATTTTCCTTCCCAATACTCAGTCATGGCTATAGTCCCCAATATTCAAGTAACGAGATCTTTTTTCAGATAGCAGAGTAATTAGATACCATGTCAATTATATTTACATCTGACTAATGATCTGATATATATTAAACTTCATACAACATGTAGGAACCGGAGACATGAGTAGATTTTGAAGATACCTCCGATGTAAATTCAGACATCAGATGCCAGTAATTCTGAAATAGGTGAAAGCGGCACTTGCACTATATATTCTGAAGAATGGTCTGCTTTGGTACTTAACATCAAGATGATGAAATATTCAGGGACAGATCAGTATACAAACATTACTATCATATAACAACAAATGCTTTTTCAGTTGACCTAAATATGTTCTTTAATTCAGTACTGATAAAAATAATTTAGCTGACCTAAATTCAGTACTTAAATTCAGGGACGGATCAGAATACAAACATTGTTTTCACGGGACAATAATGTCTTTTTGGCTGACCTAAATTCTTTCTCTAATTTAGTTTTGACGATGACAATCCGATCTATGTGGTGATCTCAATGCCCCCATCGAAATTCTAAAATATTGGACGACGAGTTTATAGTTACACTATTATTGCGCTCTAGAAACATTAATGGTGTGAAGTAGTGTATAGATGCACATTAAACTAGGGCATATTTAGTTCTTCTCAATAGACTATCTGACCGGATTGCAATGCAGCACGATATTTTAAACTTCTAAATGGTCCAAATTTTTTAGACTTTCTATGTACAAATTATCAAAAAACTGCTTTAAGATCATTTATCAACTGTAGCATTAAATTCATTTGTTTGAACACTTAAATTTATTTGACAAAAAAATAAAATCTTCTATTAATCTCATCCAATCAGAACTTTAAAATGGGGCTGCTGCCGAACTTGAGCAAGCAGTTGTAGTCTTGAAGATGCACACTGATCCTCACAGAACTGCATTGAATCAGACTATGCATTCACATGTGCATGGTGTATCTTACTGCCCTTTTATGTTCCATAAAAGATGAGATGAGCTATCACCAGTGCTACAAACTGATGAAAAGTTATGAGGACCCGGGTATTATGTTTCTATTGTAGGTTTGGGAGGCATTGGGAGCTCTTCTGGTGCAAATTATTGGTGATGACGTACTGCCAAAATGATTCCTCTTCGTATCTGCTGCACACTCTAACAGACTCTCCATTTCTAACTCTGCAAATTCTAACGGCTAGAAATTAACAGTTCACTAATTTAAGGTTTGTACAAATCAATAGTCCATACATGATAGAAATTTCAAATGAAAAACATATAAAGAGTCTATACATAATAACAATGTAAGTATATATCATTAGACTATTACAAGATAGCAAGCATTTGTTACTTCAATTTAACCAGAGTGGTATCATGTGAGTTTAACTATTTGAATACCTCCGCTCCATAGCAAGATAAGAGTGCAAAGAGAAGCATATGCCGCGTAAACTAAATGTGTCACCACTATAGATACAAGAACTCAGTATTAACAACTTTCAACTTAAACCAGTAAAGAGGGGAAGAAAATGGTAACAACTAGTACCAGAAGCACGGAAATTGACAAGTGAACGAGTTTGGCCAAGCAATCTGCTTGGATAATCTGTTGAAGCACGTTTTTTGTAAGAATTACTAAATTTTGGCTTAGAGAAGTTTTTAAAGAGTTTGTTGAAGATGCTCTTAGTCTCTAGTAGAAAATGTAAAGTGAAACCGAAATGGAATGGATACTTTGATTATTACGGACGCAAAACTTACGTATACACGCACTGGGTTCTAAGATAGTGAAATTATTTTTTATCTTATAAGTTTTGACTTGAACGCAAAAAGACATAAAAGCTTCCAATAATAAAGTCTCTAGTTAGCTTGTCTTGAATACAACTATGTCTCGTCGTCCTCTCGGTGTGGTGTGACAAAGAAGAAGGCGGCAAGACGGCGATGATCAGAAAGCAGTAGAAGCCAATGACGATGGGTCGAGAGCCAGAGCGGTATAAGCAGAAAGCGTGAAAAGAAGATACGGAGAAGGCTAGATATTTATTGACCAAGGTGGTTCTTCGGCTACCCCATCGGACCAATCGCGAGAGGCGAAGGCGAAGAGTTTTGTTGGCTGATGGTAATGAATGTGAGATGACCGTGTGAAAAGACTTGGCGGCATAAGGCACTAATGACTTATAGTTTCGAAGCATCAGATACCCCTTAACGCCTCAAAACTAGGAGGGCATGTATTGACACCGAGATTTGGTAAATCCCAAGGCCCACCAAGGAAGGCGCGCAGTCAACAACAGGACAGAGAAGATCCGTTCAAAGAAAGTCAAAGGAGTCCGTTCGCAACAGCTGCATGATTGGATAGGGGAGCCGATGAAGATAAGAGCAACAAATGGTTACAGATTCATCCAGAATCGGCTGGATAAGTTACTTGGACGGCAAGTCTACGGATTATAAATATGTATCACTTAGGTTAGATTAGTTAACTCTCATTCAATAAATCAATCGACGCATCGCCACCCTTGGGCCCTAAGCTTATCCGGCGGGACTCGAGCGCTCAGAGCTAGGCTACATCATTTTTTATCTCCGGCAAAGAGGTGAGTCCTGCCACCCCCGACGTCTGTGCCAACTAAGTTAGTACTCTCACGGCTGCATCGGTTCGGTTTGATCTCTTGAGGAGAACGGTCAAACAGCACGGTCGCTGGTTGTTCTTAGTGTATTTGGCTAGCTCTAAGGTTACATCAGTTATGTTTAATCTCTTAGATTGAAGTGATCTGGGTCTGATAGTTTGAGGCTTCATCGGTTAAGTCCGACATCTCTTGCTATTGTATCTTTTTCATGCCATATACTGTTCATCTAAATAAAGTTTGCCCGATTCATTGATATATTGTTCAGATCAACGTGATTAGCTACTATCTCGGTTAGGTCTGATCTAGTTATTGTGATGATTTCCTTGATATAAATCTATTATCTAGCATATGTCACGTAAACTAAATGTGTCACCACTACGTATTCACATCAGCATGGTTACCTTGTTGCCCTTTTCTGCTCCATAAAAGACAAGATGGGCTTATGAAAGGTTATGAGAACCAGAACATTTTGTTTTCATGGTAGGATTGGGAGGCATTGGGAGCTCTTCTAGTGCAAATTGCTGCTGATAGTCAGAGCCGGCTCATTGTTTTGGAGGGCCCTAGTGCCAACTCGATGCCATGGGTCTTTCTGCTCTTAGGCGCTATATGTGTACATATAGTATACCTATCAATCTATGTGTGTATATGTATATCTATATACATATTTTTACTTGTAAATTAATAAGAGTTAACTTCCAATCATCCAATGAGACAATGACATAATCTTAGTTTGATATATTAAATAATAATTCATGAACAATAGCAATATCACAATAGGAAGACTAGAAGAACAGAAAAATAAAACTATAAAAGTAATATGATTACCTTGAATAATAATCAAACTCCACCAGCAACACAAAATAGGTGACAAATATATATTTCTTTGTAGTTCGGATGGAAGGAACTACGACGCGAATACGCGGAGTCATGGACTCACGACAGCAGAGCATCTCTACGGAATACCTGGGCCTTAGCCCCCCTCAGCCATGGGTCCTAGGCGAGCGCACCTCTTGCATCGGCCCAGAGCCGGCCCTAGTGATAGTATCACATTTGGTACTATTACACGTGAGTTTAACTGTTTGAATACCTCTACTCCATAGCAAGATAAGAGTGCCAAGAGAAGCATATGCCACGTAAACGTGGTGACACTATCAATACTACAATTCAGTATTAACAACTTTCAACTTAAATCAGTAAAGAGGGAAAGAAAATGGCAACAAATTGCACCAAAAGCATGGAAAATTCAGTTCTTCTAAAATTCACGAACCCAGGTGTGATTTCGCTAAGCATTGTACTATCAATCGAACAAATTGCACTATGCATTCAACTCAACATGCACAGATTTGAATATCAGTAGCAAGCACTGCATTTGTCTATAACCAGACTACCAATGTCTCATCTCATCAGAACCTGCTTAACCAATGCCCCTAGCTTTTTTACTTGAGAGTCTATTACTATCCTTGTCAATATCCCAACAGTCATCTCTCATTGATGTGCAGTATGCAGGTGCACATTGAAACGATAAATTTTAACAACGATGGTGGTTAAATTCTGGACGTTGACACATATTTAATTAACTGTCAAGATGCTTGCACTGCATCGTGATGATGCGTATCAAATATCTGATAAGATCGCTTGCAGCTACAACAATCAGATTGTTAGGGACCTACATAGACATTGTCTAGTAATGGAGGGGTTTCTACGCAAAATATCATTGTTATCTTTTTAAAATTATGGAAATGATTTACATCTCCGGCCTCTGCACACAACTAATGATAAATATAACTAAAAAGAAAAAAACGAAAACAGAGGTAACATCCAAATTCTAAACAAATGATTGAAAATGGTCTAGCAAACAAAAAATAGAAATTCTATCATAAGAGTCGAAATGTACTACGCCATCCAAAGTGAGATAAGAGATCATTGGCCACAAAATCCAAGTGTGTCGCACCATTGTGCATAGTATCCTGTTATCCTCGTGAAAGCATCCTACACCGGGAATGGAGTAAACTAGAATACATGAAGATAACCTACATACTGTTAGACAATTTTTTTCCACTAAAAGTTATGTCATTATGATAACACCAAATTGACTAGCATAAAGCACTAGCCCCAACCAAAACCATTTTTAATTGATCTAGGTAATCCCCTTAACCAATTACTAAAAATATCTTTTGTATTACGGGGAGAAAGGATGTTAAAGGCAAAAAAGACACACCGCCAAGCAAGGCACACGATCTGACATTTGAAGAAAAGATGATCGATAGTCTCATGTTCATTACAGAAAAAACATTGTTTGTTCCCCTCCAATTTCTTTTTGCCGGATTATCTTTTACGAATATTAATCTGGGACGTCAATAACCAATTACGTGTAAAGGAAGGGTCTATTTCGCATAAATCCATCGTTCTTTCTGCCAGGGTTCAGTAATCTAGCCAAATTTGATTGAAAAATTATGAATTTCAACCAGTTCGCTCCGGCTAGAAACAAAAAGTGTCAAGTTTTAAAAATTATTTATTTGTTAAAGTTCATTTGGATTTCGCCCCGTGAACTTTAACAAAAAAAAAGTCATTTGGATTTCAACCATTGATGTAGCATTTCACTTAGTTAGAAGTTGTGATCAGGCTAAGAGATCAACAATCTTGGCTTTCTTAGGTACTCAATAAGGCGCTTCCAATTGGAAAAATAAACAAATAAACTTTTAAGGAAGATGAGCACAACCAGCTACAATTTCATAGTGTTTTCTCTGAAATCACATAATTGATTATAATGAAAAGAAAGCGAGACGGATAATCGATGAAATTACAAACATTGTAACGATTAAGCTACCTTAACTACCTTAGTAGCGACAGAGAGAATAGCGTGGAAACTCTGCCTCATCCTGCACAATGTCTCAATATCAAACTTAAAACATCAGTCATATAATTGACTTCTAAGAAATTCAGCCAGCTTAGTCCCCATATTCCCGATAACTTCTAATCCTAACCTCACCAAGGTTAAACCATGGATTTCTCCTCATCATTCAAGTTTGTAGCTCTGTTTCAACCATGAAAGCAGGAGTAATGAGATGTCATGCTAATTCTATTATACGTCTTCAGGTGAACCGATATAAGTTAAGACAAGCATTAGAGAGTTACAAAAGCAAAACTACGATGGTTTTATGTTTATATCATACCTCATACCATGTAGAAAGACATGAGAAACTCCGCACATCCATTGTGGTGGGTGATCATATATATATATATATATATATATATATATATATATATATATATATACACGAGAGCGATATTCTACACCACGTGTGTAGAATAACTATTCTACACCAACTCCTTTCAATAGTAGATTTTTCAGTAGAATAACAATTGAGTACTACTTTTTTCTCAGTATTAGATTTCTCGGTAGAATAACTATACTACATCTGTGGTGTAGGATATCATTTGTGTGTGTGTATATATATATATATAGAGAGAGAGAATTAAAAAATTGTACTTTTAAAAATATGGCACGAATGATCCTTTCACCCATTCACATTGCATTCTTTATAACATTTGGGAACTGATTATCAAACGGATTATTCATCACTACAACAATCCAGGCAACTTCCATCGGCCAAAGCCGACGGAAGTTAGCCCTTTCCCGACGGAAGAAGCCAACTTCCGTCGGCAAAACGCTAACTTCCGTCTTGGCCGATGGAAGCGAGGCGACGGAAGTTAGCTAACTTCCGTCGGCTTGACGTGGCCGACGGAAGTTAGCCCCAAACTCTGCCACGTCAGCAGGGGGGCTCTAACTTCCGTCGGCCAGCCTGGCCGACGGAAGTTAGGGGCAGCTAACTTCCGTCGGCTAGGGCCAAAGCCGACGGAAGTTAGCCTTTCTGCCCACGTGGCCAAAACCAGCTAACTTCCGTCGGCTATGGTCAAAGCCGACGGAAGTTACCTGGTATTTTTTTTATTTTTTCCTGGTTCCCCTACTCACACTCACATCCAACCACAATTTCAATCACATTCACAACACACATCCAAATTCACATTTCACATCCAAAATCACATTCAAACTTCACATATATCATCCAAAATCACATCTCACATCCAAAACTTCACACATCACATCCAAAATCACATAACACAACTTAATTCACATTCAAAGTCACAATACACATCCTCATTCACATATACCATCCAAATTCACATATAAATTCACATAACATATCGAGATTCAATCCAGGTTCATTATACACATCCATACTCACTGATCGCCCACATTTGGGTCGTGGGGGCCACCGCTGCCTCCCGCTTCGTCCACATTTGCCCCGGAGGCTCCATCCTGACCAGGCGTACGGAAACACTGAAGAAATAGACAAAATTAGAAACGAACTCAACTACCCTTCTAAACGCTAACTTAAGTATTTAGGAGGTACCTCAGGTGATGTAGGAGATAGTGGTGGTGGCGGGGGAGGTAGTGGTTGGAACATGGACATGTCAAATCCACTATTTTGCTGGGCTAGTTGCTACACATGTTGTAATGTAATCAGTTAGTTCTAAACCTATTTCTGAATACTTTTGAACTGCAACACTCTAAACTAAGCTTACTTGGATCATCGCCTGCTGTTGTGCTAAGCAGGCGGTATAGTACTCTTGTTGTTTCCTGTTGTGCTCGTGTAGCCGCCTTATTTCCTCCCTCATCCGAACCATCTCCGGGGTTTCTTCTGAGCGACGACGGCTGGAGCCAACTCCGACGGAGCTCTGCGACGACTGAGCTGACTTCTGAGCTCTCACCGCTCTCGAGTCAATAACTCCATTGAACATGGAGTACCTACAACATTGAATGAGTTAGTTACCATCACAATACCATACACAAAACATTAATAAAAACACTGTCTCACCGTCCATGGCTTTTGCCACCTCCGCTGGAGTACACGGCCATTTGGTCCACAGGTTCTCTCCGCCAATCATAGTCCTCTCCATGGAGTCGAACCATGTGTTCATCATACTGTGCCTGCAAAAAACATGTCCGATTAGCTAGACACAGAAAAATGAAATTACGTAAACTCTTAATAACATCTCACCAAACGGTCCGTGGCTGTCTGGCTACACAAGACATCTGGCTGTGTCGGATCGCTTCCTTTGTGACCAGAGGTATACACCTCTATGTCACTTGGCACGTTGCCAGATTTAGCTTCCTGTACATTAGAAATGAGTTAGTCGCATTACAATGTATCTATAGCTAGAGAGTGACAGAAGGAGGTCTTACCAAGCGTTTAGCGTGGCGAATATGTCCGTCGGCACCATATCTGTGCTTCGGATCCGTCCCGCGGCATTGTCTTTTCTGCTCGGAAGTCTTCTTAAATGCGGCTGAAGACCAAATCTTGCAGAATTTGAAATAGGCGTCCTCGCGGTTTGCAAACCACGGAATCCTCACCTGAACAGAGATGCTATTTGTATTATATGACAACAAATCTCAACAATCGAAGATTTAAAAAGTTAGAATTGTTTACCGAACGGTATTCTTTTTCAGTCAAATAGATTGACGATGAGCCCGTCGCCTTGCTCATTCGTTGCCCTAGCTTCTCCTTGTAGTAAGCATTGTTCGCTTGAATGCGGGCATACGAAATGGCGTCCTTCACCACCTTATGTGCATTGTTGTTGAAGACTTGAAGGGCATGGTTATGGTGATTGCCGACCTCTGGCAAGCAAAAGCGTAACTGCAAAAGTAATGATTAGTACAGTGTTGTAACTCGAAAAGCCTAAAAGAAGATTGAAAAAACACTTGCATACCCAGAAGTCATGAGACACCGCCCCCTGAGCAGTTCCATGGCGCCCGTCAGGAGCAAACCGGTACTGGTCCCATGTCTGGCATAGAACCCGCTCATCGGTCGGCATTGTCAGCACCCCTGGGTAGTGCAGACGGCACATGTTACCCAATATCTAGTTAACCTGCCTGACCCTCGAAGTGCCGTCAAACCGAGAGTCAATCCAAGATCTAGAAATACATAATAAATAAAGTTAATTAGTTTAGTGAAAGAAATTTTTTGAAAAAAAGCAAAACAACAGAAGAGTATTACACTTACCCGTCACCAACAGGCATAATCTCGATCTTGGCTCCACCGGAAGAGACTACTGGTGGGGCGACCAGGTGGCTCGTCCTGAAAGATACTGAGGACCCGCCGGCAGCCTCAGCACCTTCCTCCTGACCCGCACCCTCCGGGAGATCCCCCTGCCCCGCACCCTCCGGGTCATCCCCCTGCCCCACACCCTCTGGGTCATCCCTCTGTGCCGCACACTCTGGGACATCCCCCTCCCGCCCCCACCCACCGGATGATCCTCGTGACCCGCACTCTCCAAGTGTTCTTCCTCCTACAAAACAATATTGAAACAATTAGGAATAGTTTATAACTTGCATAAAAAACAAGCTGACAGTTACCTCATCTTCTAGTTGAAATGCAATAGGCCGACCAATTAATGTCGGATCTATGCATCTCAGGAGCTGCTCTTGACGACGTCTGTTTGACGAAGAGGAACTACCCTGGAATAGGGTGTCCTCCTGACTCGTCGGTGTACTCACCGGAGTACTCGCCGATGAACTCCCCAAGCGGAAGAGCTTCCTCGTGACACTCTTCATCTTTTTCGACATCCTATTCAAAACAAGCACAAACGAGCATTTATTAGTAAAGAAGGTTTGAACATATAAAAAAACATGTAATATGAAGTATATTGCATATCCATGTATGAAAACAATTACTTGTCAATTATCATCAAAATCAGGATCAATTTGTCCTTTTCTCCCCAAAGCACGCCATGTTACTTTTTTCTTCTTATGTTGGTGTTTCCTTTTCTCGGGAACTGCCACATCATTAGAATCGCCGAGAAAAGAATCTGTCGACGATTCTGACTCTACATTAAACGAAGTCGGCAATTCATCATCTTGGTAAACCTCATCGACCTCTTCAACCTCCAATTGATAAGCGCCATCACTAGGGGTGTGTAGACGTTCCCGAGGATTCACTTTGTAGACTACCCACCAAGCACTTAGTTTTTCACATGGGTAGGGCATATAATACACCTGCTCGACTTGGTGAGCAAGGACAAAATTGTCGCAACCAGATAATCGTTCCGCGTGTTTGACTTCAACCATCCCAAATTGGTTTTCACGAGTACCATGTTTAGGGTCGAACCAATCACAATCGAAGAAGACTACTTTAATCTCCTTATTCCCGGCAAATTTGTACTCAATTATATTTTTGATGATTCCATAATACATAGTTTCGTGTCCTTGTCCATCAACGACCCTTGTAACAACTCCAGTATTAGTTGTTGCCGCTAGATGTCGATATGCTTCAAAAATAGTTGAACGGAAGCGGAAACCATTAACATCATAGCGACCGTAACTTTTGGCACTAATACTCCCGTAAGAGAGCTGTCACAAGTCTATATGTACATTGTCAGCGAGCACACACTGCAAATCATAGGAGATTATCAGATAATTAACCTAGTAGACTAAAATAATACGTGTCACAAAAGGTAAGGATTTACATGTTCTCTGAACCAAGTGAGGAAACTAGGCCCGCCATTTACTCCTTCTCGACGCAATTTATCTAATTGCTTCTCCGTTGGTTGACGACCAGACGTCAAGTATTTCGAATCAAACATACTGTCAATGTAACGAATAGGTAAACAAACGGGTATAAAATTTGGAGGTAAAATATAAAACTAAAATGAATCACTTACGCGAAATATTGTTCCATCTCTTCCATATTTGAGTACATGTAGAGCAAGGCATTTGTTCGTTCTTCCTGAGTTACATAATATGTCGTGGAGACACCAACAGTTATGCCCTTCCACCCAAATATTTGGAGATCACTACAAGGATGGTCTTCATCCATATGGTACCGTGTAGCAGGTGTGTTGACATTGTGATGCTCAGCGAAGTATAAACTAGTGAAGTATGCTATCTCTTTCAATTTAAATTCTTCTGCGATGCAACCTTCAACTCTGGCCTTATTACCAACCATCGCTCTAAGCTTCTTTAGGGACCTTTCAATATGATACATCCACCTATATTGCACAGGGCCACCTACCTTAGCTTCATATGGCAGATGAACCAGTAAATGTTGCATTGGATTGAAGAACCCTGGAGGGAATATTTTTTCCAGTTTACATAAAAGCACCGGAATCTCTTTCTCTAGCATCTCCATCATATCTTTCTTAATTTCTTTCGCACAAAGTTGTCTATAAAAATGGCTCAGCTTAGCTAACGCCTTCCACACATCATCATTCAGGTACCCGCGAAACATTACAGGAAGGAGTCTTTCCATTATTATGTGGTAATCGTGACTTTTCAATCCATTTAATTTCCCTGTCTTCAAGTTCACAGCTCTTCTAAATCCCGCGGCGTAACCATCTGGGAATTTCAAATTTTTCAACCACCTCATTACTTGTTTTTTCTTTAGTTTTTAAACAAAATGGGGCACGTGGCTTGCCACCACTATTCGTCAACTCAAGGGTTGGTCGATTACAAATCTCAGCTAAATCTCTTCTCGCCTTTACATTATCTTTTGTCCTGTTAGTAAAATCCATACATGTACTTATAATGCTTTCACCAACATTACGTTCCTGATGCATAACGTCAATGTTGTGCATCAGAATTAGTGATTTGACATACGACAGTTCTCATAAGCCACATATGTGGGTCCAATTATGTTCGGTTCCGAATCCTACAAATCCATCCTCATTTTCATTAAGGACCAACTCATTCAGCATATCAGCGATTTCTGTACCATTTAAACGCCTTGGTGGTCCCTTTACAACAATGCTGTCCTTCTTGAAATTGTTCCTCTGTAACCTAAATGGGTGATTCATGGGCAAAAAGCATCTATGGCAATCAAAGTAACAAATCTTTCCCCCGAAGTTCAGACGGAAACAATCTGTGTCCTTCGCACATATCGGGCATGTCAACCTTCCATGACAACTCCAACCAGAAAAAATACCGTATGCCGGAAAATCGTGGACCGACCACAGATACGCAACTCGAAGATTGAATTTTTGTTTCTGGTCATAGTCATATGCTTCAACTCCTTTCCACAATTGTTTCAACTCTTCAATTAAGGGCTTCAGCATCACGTTTAGTCGTGTTCCAGGATGATCTGGACCGGGTATAATGAGACACAGGAACATAAATTCATATTTCACACAAAACGAAGGTGGAAGGTTGTATGGAATAGCAAACACAGGCCAACAAGAGTACGACGACGCCGTTACATTGAAAGGCGTGAATCCATCAGTTGCCAACCCGATGCGAACATTCCTTGCATCATTAACAAAGTCTGCATCAAAATCATCTAGAGCCTTCCATGCCGCACCATCAGATGGGTGCACCATTACTTGATTATTCTCACGTACACCTTCTTTATGCCATCGCATATGTCTAGCGGTTTTCTTTGAGAGAAACAATCGTTTCACCCGAGGTGTAAGAGGCATGTAACGAAGTTGCTTATGAGCAACCTCTGTCGTCACCTTCTCTCCGTCTTCATTTACGACCTCTACGAATCTCGGTTTACCACATTTTAAGCATTTCACCTCATTACTATGTTCTTTCCAGAACAACATACAATTATCTCGGCACACATCAATCTTCTCATACTCCATACCGAGAGCAGAAAGCATTTTCTTTGACTGGTACATGTCTTTTGGCACCTTATGGTTCTTAGGAAGGATATCGCTGATCAGATTCAAGAGCTCCTTATAACAATTGTTTGAAAAATGCAAACTTTGACTTAATAGCCATAATACGAGTCACGAAAGCGAGAACGCTTACGGTGGTGTGCTCATGCAATGGCTCTTCTGAAGCTCGAAGGATGTCGAAAAACTTTTGAACCTCCGGTGTTGGAGGATCCTCGGGGTTTGATTCAAACTCCGGTCGTATAGCATCAACCATCTCATCCATCCTATCGTCAGCAACGCTATCATCTTCTTCTTCCACTTCTAATACCGTTTTTTCACGGCCTGTCTCGCCGTGAAAAGACCAAACTTCATAACCTGGCACGAAACCATATTTGCAAATATGCAATGACAACGTCCTCTTGTCTTGCCAATGAGAATTTTTGCACTTCATGCATGGGCACCTCGCGCCAGTGTTTGTTGTCAAAGCGAATGCACGATCAACAAATTTCTCAGCGTTGATTACCCACTCCCTCGTGTGAGCTCCACTTTTCATCCAACCACTATACATCCACCGTCGGTCGTCCTCAACCATTCTATATGCAAAACATTCATTCAATCAAGGGGCTCGCAACATACACACACCCTGGCCACCCCCCGCCTCCGCCTCCGGACAACGGAGGGGAAGTAGAGGCGGCCGGGCGGCCGGCGACGCAAGGGGAAGCAGAGCCCGCCGGCGACGCGATTCACCATGGCGTCCGGCGGTGACCGCCTGGACGCCTAGTCGGCGCAGGCGATGCCGTGACAACCATGGTCTATAGGAAAAGATAGGTCCTAAACCCACCCAAGAGTGACCGACAAAACGTGGTATTTATGACGAGCCATGAGTCCGAACGAAATTTCAGCAGCATAACCCCACTGTTCTCCAATTGCACGCCTGATAGTTGTGCAATGGAGAACAACAAGGTTATGTTACTGAAATCCCATTCAGACTCATGACTCATCATAAAACCACGCTCTGTCGCCCACTCTGAGGCTGTCTAAAAAGGGACAATTCCGGACCTACACATCTCACACGCATGACACGTGTGAGACATGTTGGTCCGAAACGGGTGACGCATAGGTTTCGTTACACTATCTACGTTGTTGTCAAATAAAAAATTGGATACGAAAAAAATACAAGAAGCTAGTTCTACCACTATATATACTGACCATTGTTGAACTAGCAATTGCATTAATTCACAACAACACTCAAAAAAATTCATAAACTTGTTGAGACTAGCATTAAAAATAATAACAATACATCACAGTAGTAGTTGTAGAACTTGTCTTCAACAAAACAGGCAACTTCCGTCGGCCAAAGCCGATGGAAGCGAGGAGACGAAAGTTAGCTAACTGCTTCCAACAATTGTATTCAATCTTAAGTTTGTCCCATTTGTTTCCTTTTTGAGTGAGAAATCAGCATGCAGGTCTGGATACTGGGTATGATATGTTATGAGGTAAAATTATTTGTCCTGTTCTTTTTTCTTTATTTATAGAATGCTTCCTTTTCATAAGCTGGTTATGTGGTCCAATTTTCATTCTTATCTACCGAACAGTTCGCTTTACACTACCCAAACATTTTATGAATGCTTTTAGAGTCTTCAGCTTGACCATAGATTGATAAATTCATGAAATTACCATGAGAAATTATGAGATAACTTGGAAGTGTAAAAAAGTGCCCAAAAAGAACTACTCATTTCCCCAGTGATGTATGTTAGCAATTTAGTAGTGTAAAAATCTCACTCAAGTCTATCGCCCATCATTTCATATGTATATTATGATCACAACATGTTTAACATAACTTCATGCATTATGGAATATAAACATATTCCAATAATTCATGTTTTGCAGAAGCAAAAATAAACTATTCAATTCACACCAAAATATTCACAATTCACAAGGTAAATAAACTATTCAATGACAATGCAAGTGAGGGGTAAAAATTACTCGGTGGACGGCGACGCTCGGCGGTGACGGTCGGCGGGCGATGATGGACGGGCAACGACGACGACAACGGGCCGGCCGGAGGGGGTGCAGTGGCGGCGCGCTGTCGGCCGATGGCGGAGGACGGCGTGGGCGGCGGCGGGCGGTGGCGGCAGGACCGGCGAGGACGGCGGCGGGGGTGGGTGGGGGCCGACAGCAACGGGGAGGCGGCGCGGGCGGGATGCGGCCGGGAGGCGCCGGCCGCGGGAGGCGGCGGGCGGCGGGAGGCGGCGGGCGGCGGGAGGCGGGCGGCGGGAGGGCGGCCGGTGGCGGCGGTGCAGGCTGGGCGCGGGAGGCGGCGGCGGGTACTGTGCGCGCGTACAGGGAGTTAGGTCTCCCTGTACGCGCGCGCGGTTGGGGAAAAACCCCCTAACTTCCGTCGGCCAACATTAAAGCCGACGGAAGTTAGTTGGCCGACGGAAGTTAGGGGGATCCGAGCGGCCGCGGAAAAATCCCCGCTAACTTCCGTCGGCCACTGTCAGAAGCCGACGGAAGTTAAGTTAACTTCCGTCGGTCTCCACGAGCCGACGGAAGTCAATTAACTTCCGTCGGCTTTCCCAAAAGCCGACGGAAGTTTATCGTTTTCCTGTAGTGCATGCTACACTTCTGAAATTATAATTTATCAATAGAAATATTTATCAGAATTGCTTATATTATTTTTTAATATATCTGTTACTTTATATTATATCATAGTTAATTAATTTATAAATTAATCAACTAACTAATTCGGCAATCCAGTGTTATTTAGCTATTTCAATTGCCTATGAGTATGTGTTATTTAGCTATTTCAATCCGCTGCAACTAATCTTAAATTCTGTTGCTTGTGCAAACGGTTCAGCTGATTCTGACTCTAAGATATAAAACTCAACGGCTACAGATTATAGAATTGAAATAAAATCGTTGGAATATAATAGCTTGCAATCCTATGAAAAAATCAGTTCGATTGATATCTTCATCTTTGTCTCACCGTGTGAAACATAAGTCCATCAGGATTCATCTAAAGAACACCCGGGAAAGTTAGCATGAACTTTACACCAATCCCATTTCAATGTTCAAATGCAAAGCTTTCGGGCTTCAAATCAACTACTATTCATCTGAGAGATGAAATTTTGACAAACTAAAGAAAGGATTCTTTTGTGAGACTTAGGGCTAGTTTGGGACCCAAATTCCCGGCCCATCTCAGGAAACAGGTCGGGATTTTGGGCTATTAAACATGTCCTTAGAGAGACAAAGAAGCAAAAGAGAGATATGGGTTCAGTTGGTGTCTGACAGACTGAAGTAATTCAGAAGAAACGCAGAGCAAGATGGAAGCACATAAATCATGAGTTTAATCTCCGTTAATTGTTGAGCTAGCGGCAGAGACATTGTGAATAAAATTAACCCCTAAGAAATTCATAATGTGTAGTCCTTAAAGCATCTTCAAGAGAAACTCTAAAAAGCTCATTCTCTAAATTTTATAGATTATAACTGGAAATTAGCTCTAACGGATACTCTATAAGATTAATAAAAATAAGGTGCTCCCTAAATCTTCTTCCATCCTCCCTACTTAGAGAGAGCGACTCATGTTCCCCATCTACTCTGGTCCCACATATAGGTGATATAAGAAAAACAAATAAAAGAAAAAAAAGAAATATTTAATAAGTAGGGTTCACTTGTCGATGATATTGAGAGTTTGTTAGAAAATAATATGATTTAGAGATTAAATTTTATTTAGAGGACTCCTTATACGAGATTTTAGAAAACAAAAAACAACAACTCTATTAGAGATGCTCTTACACTCCAATGACTTCCAATCCTAGCCCTCAAGGTAAAATCGTTGATGATTTTCCATCCCAATACTCAGTCGTAGTTGTAGTTAAAACATGAAAGCCACAATAGTGATATTTTTCTAATAATAGAGTAAGTAGATACCATGTTAATTATACTGTACATCTGTCTAATGAGCCGATATATATTAAACTTCATACAACATGTAGGCACCAAAGACAAGTGTTGGACCGGAAACGGCGACCAGAGGGGGGGGTGAATGGGAGCTTTTAAAATTTCAGATTAAAAATAGCCTTCTGTTTTAATTCTGTCTTTTGCGGAACAGGCCTCGAACACACCCTTCGAAGTTCTGGTTCGTAGGGATTTCACAGCTCCGAAAACAGGCTTCGCAAGGAGCAAAAGTTCGAAGCCAAGAAGACTTCGCTCCTCCCACAACTCCAAAAATTCAGCTTTGCTAAGTCAGTGCAGGCTCCGCACACTGGGTGCCTTCGAGCAGGCTTTGCACTTCACCCTTCGCAAGAGCAGACTTCCCTCTAAGGACTTCGACCAAATACTCAGCGATAGCAACTGGTGCTAGGCTTTGTACTTTGAAGGTCTAAACGCACACTGAACACACTTCGCCGAGGACTTTGACAAGGGAAGAAAACAGGCTTCGAGTTAAGCCAAGAACAATGCTTCACTAGTAATGAGAGGTCTAGCCTCCAGTTTACACAGAGCGAACAAACACTGAAAAACACACACTTCACTCGAACAGGCTTCTCACACACTTCTCCAGAAAAGATTCAGTGCACAAACTCAACTCAAAAGAAGTGAGACACGGAGAGATCAAAGCGTGCAGTGAAGTACGCATACAAGTTCAAGCAGTAAATGAAAACAGAATCAAATCTTCATTACTTGAACATGGAACACAAAATGAACTCACAGGATGAATACAGAGAGTGTGGCGGCTAGCACAGGAGTTCTACAATGGCTGCTCAAAGTGTTGATGTGACCTAGCTAGCCTCCACTATTTATAGGCACTATTCAGCCCTGTGAATAGACTACTTTACCCCTAGGGTTTACATTGTTTTTGTCTCATCAGAACAGGGGGTACAGCTGGTAGTCTACTTTATTTAGAGGCTTCTTTTGTCAGCTTCGCAGAGGTGACATCATCAGCTTTTGCAGAGCAGACACGGTCAGCCTTTGCAGTTTTGGAGCCTTCTGAAGCCCCCCTTCGCACGCAAGGGGTGCAGTAGCTTCGGTGAGAAGCCTTGAGCCTGACGGCCTTTGCTTCACCGAAATCAGCCTTCGATACAGTGACGGTTTTGAGCCAAAGCCGTCAAAGCCCTTGGACCTTCGCACCAACACCTCCGGAGTGGACCACCACGGCTTCGCCGCTTCTCCCAGCTCGAACTCCGACAATCCGTGTACCGAAGACATGCATGGCCGAAGTACCTCAAGTCAGCCTTACTCCGAAGCCCCACCTTCGGAGTACCACCCTTCGAAGTCCCTCCTTCGTCCAAGGCCTCCGCATGAAGCATTCCATGAGCACTTCGTCGCAGTGTCTCTCCCCGAGCACACTCCTAGACGAACCTCACACGGACCATGCCTTCGATGCACCTCGACTTCTGAGACCTTCGTCGGGTATACCTTCGAGTGCCTCCCTCCGGAGCACACTTTGAATGTCTTGCCTCATTGCTGAGGACTTTGTCCACCATACTCCGAAGTCACTCCATTCGGAGTACCCTTCGAAGTGCCTCGCCTCTGAGGACTTCGTCTCGGGGTACCTTCACCCGGAGCCATACTCCATACTCTCTGCCTTCATCTGGCGCACCTCGACCCGAGGTCCGACCTCGACCCCTTCGCAGCCTTCGTGACCGAGCTCCCTGCTTGCCTGGCATCAAGCCTCCCGCTTGACCCAGGTTCACCTGCTGCGAACCGTCCGTCGCCTCCGAAGTCACCTGCGCACCACAGACAAGCAGACAAGTGTATCTAGTACCCCGGAGACCTCTTCGGGTAAACAACCTTCAGCACACACTCCGATGTACCACCCAAAATACCGAGACCTTAGGTATGACCCAGTCATCGTGTACTGTCGGACCCCTCCGACAGGCACACTCCGCTGCAACAGCTGCAGCAAACAGACCCACTGAACCCTTCGGTGAAACAACCTCCGAACCCCTTCGAATCAGAGGATAAAATCTGTCAATCACTCATCACAAACTCCGAAACCAACCCTTTGTTTCTCAACAAGAATAGATTTTGAAGATATGTGTTATTTATCTTTAGATCCACTCCCATCGAACATAATTGTCGTATCTTTTGTGATTCATTTGAATCAACCTCCTCTGTTGCCTAACTTATTGATAACGATTTTGATTCCTTCAAGTGCTTGTGTGTTGTATAGTTGATCTGCCCCTGCTATGGGGTTTGGGTCATGTTACTTAAGGCTGTGTGCCTTGTCTTTACCCCCTGAATTATTATCCTGTAGACGAAAGTTGCCTTATACTAAAAAATCAGGCTCTTAAACCCTCCAAACTATTCTAAACTGAAGAAATAATCCCTCGAGACGATTTACTACAGTACTTTTGCTTACGTGGCGATCCACGCAAGGGGTTTTTCTAACGTGACAGCCCAAGCTGGCAGTCCACGTGGACATCCACCTCAGCAAAACCACAAGCGTGGACTAACACGTCAGAAAAACCATCTGCATGGACTACCACATCAACAAAACTGCTGTAGTAAACCACCTCGAGGGTTATTTCTTCAGTTTAAAATAGTTCGAGGGGTTAAGAGCCTGATTTTTTTGTTGGGGCAACTTTCGTCTACAAGATAATATTTTGGGAAGTAAATAGACTTATTCCTATCCTATTTCCACCATCTCTATATAATGATTGTAAAATATTTTTCAGTTTCTCCTTCATATATACCAGCGACTCTCTCACCAACTTTCAAAAAAACTATGTAAGGTGTCCCCTTCACTTCCAATTTCATAGCCTCACATGAACTGTCCTGTCAACTCATCACGGCATACTGTATGTTTGCTTTTTGTCTAGTAAAATTTTACTAAGCTGAAACAAATTTTCCTATGGGATTGGAGTAGATAAATATAATAATACGATAATATTATTAAGGTATATTATGAAGGGGCGTTTGTTTCTCTTTTTTAAAAGGAAGAGCACAACTTCTTTTTAATTAAACTTCTTTGGTTGAGATCAAAATTAGAGAAGAGATGAGGTGAGCTACAAGCTTTGGTGGAGATTGATTGGAAAAGAGCCAGCTAAATGAACAGGCTGACCAAAATGTATTAATCATGGGGCCCTATTTATAATAACATCGATATTAAGCTGTCAGAAGCAGTATCATGTCCTACCACAACACGAATTCATCAGAATAGAACAGCTTGAAATTCGCCAGCTATAGTTTCACCATGTTTTCTTGGCAATGGCAGAATTGGTTGCAATAACAAGAAATTGAGAAGAACATTCTATATATGCCACGATGAACTCATTACAAACATAGTAGAGACCAAATCATGAACCCAATTTTCGTTAATTACCGAGCCAGTGGCAGAAAAGTTGTTGTGAGTTCTTATTATCATCATGTGCCTGGTCTCAATAGCATGTCTAAAACATTGTGAATTGAGTTAACCCCTAAGAAATTTGTCATGTGTAGTCCTTACATTCATGAAAACTTCCAATCCTAGCTCTCGAGGTAAAATCATTGATGATTTTCCTTCCCAATACTCAAGACATGGTTGTATTTCAAAATTCAAACATGAAAGCTAGAGTAATTAGATACCATGTCAATTATATTGTGCATCTGCCTAATGAGCCAGTATATATTAAACTTCACGCAACATGTAGGATCTGAAGGTATGAATATATTTTGAAAATACCTCCATTGTAAATTCAGACATCAGATGACAGTAATTCTGAAATAGGTGAAAGCAGGTTTTGCACTATATAGTCTGAAGAATGGTCATGAGGAAACAATCAGGGACATATCAGTATACATACATTATTATTATATAACAACAAATGCTTTTTCTGTTGACCTAAATATCTTCTTTAATTCAGTACTGATAACAATAATCTGATATGTATGGTGATATCAATGTCCCAGTGAAATGTTGGACAACTAGTTTATAGTGACACCATTAATGCATCCTAGAAACATTAAACTAAGGGCTAATTTGGTTCTTCTCAACAGATTATCTAACCAGATTATAATGCGGCATCATGTATTTCAAACTCCTAAATGGTCCAACTTTTTTAGACTTTCTATATAAAAAATATCGAAAAGGTTGCTTTAAAATTGTTTGTCAACTTTAGCATTAAATTTATTTGTTCGAACACTTAAATTACTTTGACAGAAAAAAAATCAAATCATCGATTACTCTCATCCAATCAGCACTTTAGAATGAGCCTGCAGCAGAACTTGAGCAAACAGTTGTGAAGTCTTGAAGATGCACATTGAACCTCACCCACAGAACTGCATTGAATATCTGCATAGAATCAGACTATGCATTCACATGTGCATGGTATTTTTCTGCCCTTGGGATGAACTATCACCAGTGTGACAAGCTGATGAAAGGTTACGAGGACGAGCTGAGGGCAGTGTGTTTCTATGCTAGGCTTGGGAGGCATTGGGAGCTTTTCTGGTGTAAATTGCAGACAATGGCATCATGACATACTATTAGTTTGTATTGTTGGGTTGTCGTCATGAATACATCATACTCATCACTCATCAGTTCTCTAAGCATATCGGTTCTCTCAGTCTCTAATAGAAAATGAAAACTGAGATGAGAATTGAATGGATATTTTGATTAGTAGAGGGTCCTGTGCAAAACTCACATATAATTATGGGTTCTAAGATAGTGAGATTATTTATCTCGTAAGTTCTATAAGTTCTGACCTGTTAGTGATAGTGTGTTATCTGATGGCTTACGCTTCCAATAATTAAGTCTCAAATTAGTCTGCTTGCTTGAACAAGATTTGGTAGTGTTTAGTTAGCGGTATCCATGGGATACGGTGAAATCATTTTTGTGATTAGCTACACAAAGAGCACTAATTGGGATGTAACTGTTTGGGCCATTTGGGTGCGTGGGCTGCTGATATGTGTGAGTATATATAAGCTGGAACACTGTAACAGAAAGCATCGATGAACAAGAAGAACTTGGGTTTATTTTGGCACGAGATTTATCAGTTTTCTGTTTTACTTCTGTGTTTCCGGTGTTCTGTTTTAGATTGTGTTCAGGGTTGCTAACATGGGTGGGTAGTCTGAAATTCCAAATCACATTGTTTTAAGCGTCTAATTAAAGATCGATTCGTGGAACTAATTGTTTAAGCAAGATTAATTAATTACCATGCCTGAGTGATTAATCAACTAGGGAAAGCACACTAATGTACTCGACAAGCTGGTGATCGACCAGGGAGATTGATCCACCGCCGCCTCCTTCCTCTTGAGCGAGTGGCAGACATAGAATTTTTATAATGAAGGTGCGGAAAAAATACTACAAAGCACATCTATAATATAACGAAAATTAGACAATTATAATTACAGAAGTAATATAGCTGAAATAGTGAAAGAGATGTGAGTTAGCTGACACTAAATCTCTTCAGAATTCCATTGTTAAGTGTGCTCAGGCTTCAAACAAGGTCAGACCCATATGGCTTATTTCAATATATATATATATATATATAGTTGAAACATACTCAATCTACATAGACAATCATAATTACAAAAATATATGAAAATAAAAATAGAAATCAAACCTCCATGGCCATCATAAACATTGAAGATTGATGTTGAGTTGGTATCAAGATTTATGATAGCTGCAAACTAAAGAATAAAAAAGTACATGTTAAATCAATTACTTATAAATTAGTCATACATTTTATTGGAACTATTTTTTTGTCATAAATAATAATGCGAGAGTACTCACAACATCTTCCATTTCCTCATTCTATCACTGACAAGTTTACCCCCGACATACTTAATTTTGTCACTCTTTTTCATAAGTGAACTTTAATCTTATAGGAAGGGTGTTACCCATTGCACAGTTTGCTTTAATGAAAATTTGCAACACCAATACAATCATCTTATTGATAAAGATTAAAATAAATATACATGGACAATATCAGCAAAAATCGGATTGATTGTTGGATTTTAAAGTTTTAATAGAACCAACTATTGCGTTCATAAGTAGATAATCAGTCTTATCCATTTACAGTGTAGAGTTCATTTGGTACAAACACTTGACCATGCATTATGAATTCCTCTTTTGGAATTATAGGTTGAAAAAATCATGTTTAAATGCACATATCCGTAAGCTGCATCCGACATTATTAATTAGCATTAGTAGTAGGACCTTTAACCTCGTACTGCATCGCCGTCGGATCACGTTGCTCGGAGAGGGGGATCAGCGCTGTGAGGAATCGGAGACGCAAGAACCTACATCAGTTTGAGCCGATAGAGCAAGCAAAAGAAGCAAAGGGGAGAGATTTGGGCGCGGCTCTTACGGGATCCGGACTTGCCCCAAAGGGTGTGCTTGGCCTCCTCCCCGCCGTGGCGTAGGACGTGCACGACGATAGTGTCGCTCCGGTGGAGCAGGTTGTTGATGGCCCAGTCCAACGCCATCTTGCTCCCTTGTCGGCATCAGCATTAGGGGCGGCGGTGGCGTCGGTAAGGGATCTAGCAGGAGGAGAGGACGGGGAGGGGAAATCACGAGGAAGCGGTCGGGAGAGGCGGCGCAAGAAGACTGGCGACGAGCACCGAGGGTGAGGAAGCCCGGGCTACTAGGGTTAGGCAGGGCATCGGGGATGGGGTGAGCAAATGGGGAATGACTAGGGATGGCAATGGGCCCCGTTCCCCGATCCCCGACGGGGATTTCCTCTATTAGGGGACGGGTATGGGGAAATTTCATCCCCGCGGGGGGACAAACGGGGAAAAATCTATCCCCGTCGGGTGAAGCGGGGACGGGGACGTTCCTCTACTCCCCATCCCCGTTCCCCGTTAATATACCCGCAAAAATTAATTGTGGGTCCATATTTTATATATATATACATATGTATGCATATGTATGTGTATGTGTGTATATATATGTGTATGTGTGTATATGTTTGTGTGTATATATATGTATGTATATATATATGTGTATGTATATGTATATATATATGTATATGTATATGTATATGTATATGTATATATATGTGTGTGTATATATATATACCTAAACGGGGATTTTCTCCCCGACGGGTACCCGAATCCCCGACGGGGAGCGGGGATGGGGAAAATCTATCCCCGAAGGCGGGGACGGGGACGGGGACCCCTCCCCGCCGGGGATTCTCCCCGTTGCCATCCCTAGGAATGACAGGCACGAGGGCTCCAGTCCTAGCAGCCTAGCATCTTTTCGAAAAGCCCCCTGCGTTTTTAGAGATAAACATGAGGTTTTTTTTTGCAAAACGAACATGGCGACGTGTCCCGCGGACCACGCCATTCAAAACTACCTCGTTGCAGCAGAAGGCATGAGATTTAAATTTTAACTAATATAAAGCGGCTACTCCGTCCGCAACCCCATGTGTGTCTTCCCACATCTCATACAGAACCGGCCAAAATTTGTGCCCTGTGAAAACCGCCCGAAACGCCGGCTCGCCTGCACGTTGCGCGCGCCTGCCCTCCCGAAGCACCCTGCGCGCAGCGAAACTCGCATGCACTGAATCACATCTGCGACTGAAAAGAAAACGTGAGAAAGAAGAAAAAGAAGAAAGAAAAAAGAAGAAAAAGAAAAAAGAAAAAAGTACTTTTGCATTTTAGTTTTTTAATTTCTTTATTTTTACGCGGATGTACGAATTTTGTGTAAAAACCCTTAGATTTTTGAAAAATCATGTAGAAACATGAATTTTACGCAAAGACCCTGTTGCAAAATAATGTTCTGTTGCGAAGCACAGACATCTGACTAGTATAACTAATATGGGTAGCATGGTTTATAAAAACTATGATAATCGGATTTTGACAATTGCACTTCACAAAGATTTACAGAAATCAGTCTAATATTACCAAAACAGACTGCTACTATGTACTGTAATTGATGAAGTATGGTCGCAGTCGTGAAAGACCATGGACAACCATCTGGAAGATCTTAGGTTTCATTTGTTTTGGTTAAATCTTAACTATTCATTCTAATTTGCACACTTATGTATGGATGTCACAGATTTATAGATGAAAAAAAACATGAAATCAGCTAGAGTGATCTTTGCATGTGATACGGACACCTGCTTTTAGTGCTACCATATTTAATTTTTATTACTTCTTAAACATTGCAAATATATCATGCATATATATATATATATATTATTCACCTTTCATATATTGTTATATACTTCTTAAATGAACAAGTATATATATATATCATGCATATAATTTTTTTTTAAAATCAAACATACCACATATAAGTTTTGTTAGTTTATGTTTCTTAATTATTTTGTTTCTTACTAAAATGTGTACGCTGGCACTTGCATATAAATTTACATTGTACCTATAATTAATTCTGAATCATACCTATACCTACCAAATAAATGTGGGTGATATACCATATAAATTTTAGTACTTTTGTTTCCTTTATTAATTTATTTCTTACTTAAATTTGCCATTAACTTTCTTTATTGTATTTCTTACATAAATGCATGGTTACAATTAAACCATATGAAAATTTTTGTTTCTTAAAAAATTCAAATATCCTGTTTGTATGATTTAATTAACTTTCTTTGCTTGCTTTCTTGCTAAATACACATGTAAATTCAGGTTACTTGGAAACTATTGTTTGTAATGAATTAAAATTGAAAATAAGAAACCATCGAATTAAATTTAGGTTACATATAATAATAATAATTTATAATGTCCTTTCAAAGTTAGCTATGAATATTGTGTTTTACTATTTGTTTACTATGCATAAATTATTTGTTAATGCCTGAATATTTTATAATGTTATTTCTTTTGATTTTAATAGTAGCGATAGCCAACCGTTTGACAGAGAAGCGTGATAGCCAACTGTTTGACCAATATCGATAACTAATTCCGGAAACAGTTTCGTTAACTCATTAAGGGTATGTTTGGGACTACTGCACTCCCTTAAAATTTGCTCCACTCACGGAATTCACTTAGAATTAGATCTAAAGTGGAGTTATTGCTCCACTGTGGAGTATTTGCACTTGTGTGGTTTGCAGTGGGAATTCAGATTCAAGAATGATAGAATTTGGTAGGAATGTACTATTTTACCTTATAGTTTATTCATGAATCTCCAATTATAATATTTTTCTTGTCCATTATATGAAATATATTAACTTAGTACTCTCTCCAATAACTTTTAAATGACGTTGTTGATTTTTATCACAAACTTTGATCATTCATCCTGTCAAAAAATTTATGCAAATATGCAAAAAAAATATAAGTTATACTCGAAGTACCTTCAATAATAAAACAAATTATAACAAAATAAATGATATTTCAATTTTTTTTGAATAAGATGAATAATCAATGTTTGTGATAAAAGTCAACAGTATCATTTAAAAGTTAATATAGGTAGTACTAAATGAAAATGTAATAAATAACAACTAAAAAATTAAACGATAAGTTTATAATGACATTGGTGAGTAAATTACTCCGAACTCCATGTTTTGTTTTAAAAATTCAATCCGCGGAACACCTCCTGAGGTGCTCCGCAAAAAACGTGGAGCGGAGTCATTGATCTGCATTTTTCGCAGATCAAAAACTAAGATCTGAACCTGTTTGGCTAGATATTTGTGGAACGAAGCTATAAAACGTGGAGCAGAGCAGTCCCAAACAGGGCCTAAGTCTATTGAGTAACACTGAAATTAAACTAGATCCAACTTAATGCTAGTTTGATTTTGCAAAGTACTCTGTAATTGTGAGTAATGCAAACAACTGCACTACTCTTGAGGTACATCTCTAGCTCCTCTAGTAAATTTTCTCTAAGCTGAAATACATTTTCCTATGGGATTAGAGTACATAAATATAATAATACAGTAATATTATTAAGGGGCGCTTGTTTCTCTTTTTGAATAGGAAGAGTGCAACTTCTTTGTAATGAAACTTCTTCGGCGGAGATCAAAAATAGAGATGAGGTGAGGTGAGCTAAATCTTTGGCAGAAATCGAATGGAGATAAAAAATGAATTTGTTAGAATAGAACAACATGGAATTCGTCAGCTTTAGTTTCACTGTGCTTTCTTGACAATAGGAGAATTGATTGCAATAACAAGAAACTGAGAAGAACGGTTCATATATGCCACGACAAACTCATTACAAACATAGCAGAGGCCAAATCATAAGTTCAGTCTCCATTAATTGCTGAGTCAATGGCAAAGAAGTTGCGGTGGGATCCCATTATCATCATGAGACTGGTTTCAATCACATGTCGAAAACATTGTGAATTGAATTAACTCCCAAGAATTTCATCTTGTGTAGTCCATACATTCCTGATGACTTCCAATCCTAGCCCTCGAGGTAAAATCATCGACGATTTTCCTTCCCAATACTCAAGCCATAGTTGTATTTCAAACATGAAAGCCGGAGTAATTAGATACCATACCAATTATATTGTGCATCTGCCTAATGAGCTGATATATATTTAACATCATGCAACATGTAGGAACCAAAGGCCTGAGTAGATTTTGAAGATACCTCCATTGTAAATTCAAACATCAGATGATAGTAATTCTGAAATAGGTGAAAGCAGCTCTTGCACTATATAGTCTGAAATGTTGGACACCAAGTTTATATGACACAATTATGACATCCTAGAAACATTAATAGGGTGAAGTTGTGTATAGATGCACATTAAACTAAGGGCTCATTTTTGTGTATAGATACACCAAAATATAATGCGGCCGCACATATTTCAAACTCCTAAATGTTCCAACTTTTTGAGATTTCTGTATAAAAATTATCAAAAAATTGCTTTAAAATAATTTATCAAGTGTATCATTAAATTTGTTTGTTTGAACACTTAAATAAATTAGACAAAAAATCAAATCATCTATTAATCTCATCCAATCAGCCCTTTAAAATTGCCCACTACAGACCTTGAGCAAGCAGTTGTAGTCTTGAAGATGCACATTGAACCTCACCCACAGAACTGCATTGAATTAGGCTGTGCATTCACATCTGCATGGTCTCTTCACTACGGAACAGGAGGGGTTGCCAAGTGTCTAGGGCACTCGGCGAAGCCTCTTTTGCACTTGGCAAAGGCTTCGCCGAGTGCCACACTTGGCGAACCCCACTCGGCACACGCCTTATCGGCGACGAGGGTGTTCGCCGAGTGCTTTTTATCGGGCACTCGACGAAGTCTTCGCCGAGTGCAATATAGACTTCGCCGAGTGCCACGTGTAGCACTCGGCAAATGTGGCCGGCTGACGGCCGGGGGTGACTTGACGGACCTTCGCCGAGTGGCCCACGTGGCACTCGGCGAAGACACTTGGCCGAGTGCCCCACGTGGCACTCGGCGAAGACACTTTGCCCGAGTGCCCACGTGGCACTCAGCGAAGCCACTTTGCTGGCACACGTGGCAGGGGGCTTTGCCGAGTGCCACGTGGAAGCACTCGGCAAAGCCACCCAGAGCGCATAGAAACATGCCACGTGGCACATTTCTGTGCTATTTAGGTGGCTTTGCCGAGTGCCACACTCGGCAATTTTTTTTAATTTTTTTTATTTATTCAATGCATATTTCATCCCAAAATTCACATTAAATCACAAATATTCACATTCAATCACAAAATTCATCACAAATTCATATTTAATCACAAAATTCATTCCAAATTCACTCGGCAAACATCGTGGCACTCGACAAACTTTGTTTTCCGGTAGTGCTTGCTGCCCTTTTCTGTTCCATAAAAGATGAGAGGAGCTATCACTAGTGCTACAAGATGGTGAAAGGTTATGAGGACAAGGGCATTGTGTTTCTATGGTAGGTTTGGGAGGCATTGGGAGCTCTTTTGGTGCAAATTGCTAGTGATGGCATCCCATTCGTCTGAATCGTCGGGTTGTCATTGCGGATAGAATTTTAGGCCATACCTCATACTCATCAATTCTATGCATCTCATACATTATTTTCAACAAGGTCATACCAGTCACAACATTCTCTAGAAAACAAAGTTATGCGAAGAATCTACAAGTGACCGATATCTGGATCTGAAAACATCAGCTCAACAGGCTCGAAATTTTTAGTTTTGTATGGATCAGAACTTCCGATATGGCATCGGAACTTCCAATCCGTTGGAAATTCCGGTGACAAATTTCTCTCTATATCGATTAAAAATTGATATCGGAATTTCCGATCAACATTAGAACTTTCAATCTAATATCGAAAGTTCTGATGGCAAAATTGCTCTCTGTATCAAATTATGTTTGGCATCCGAACTTCCAATCAGTATCGAAACTTCCGAAATCAGATGATCAAAAAATAGATCTGATCTATTTTTCACCATGTATCTCCATACGTGATCGATTTAGATCAAACACTATGCACATAGGCTCTGGTACCACTATTGGGACATGGGGAAGCTATGCTAGTCGGTAATTTCAAAAATTTTGCCCAAAACTCTAGAACCATGCTCGTGAGAGATCATGAATCATTACCTTCTAACGCAAGACGCGCTAGTGCAGTGGAAGAAGATGTTGGGGAAGCACGTACTCACCTATCCTCGTTTCGCTCCGCCCCGTTCCCTAGTGATCCAATCGGCAAAGACCAGTGATGTCCACGTGAAGAAGCCCACGAGTTCCGCTATTCGAGCAACGCTTCTATGAAGTCCACACGTACAAGGATGAGATTGATCTCACCCTGGCGTGCTAGAACCGCTCATGAAATCTTGGGGAGAAATATCAATCTCAACTATTGAGATCTAGAAGGGAGGGGAGAGGTTCTTGGAGGCTAGGGTTTAGTTCTCAACTAAACTGCAACTAATCTGATCTCCATGACCTCCTCCTCCCTTTATATAGAGCTAGGACCTTGAGCCCAAATCCACATTAAGACCCAACAGATCTAATCCGTTTCGTCTGCCTCAGAACTTCTGATCCTAGATCAGAACTTTTGATCTGGACCCTCTGTTTTAGTTTTGGAAATTATCAGAAAATAGAAAACCGTCCCAAGTTAAGCCGTGCCGGAACTTTCAATACCTTATCGGAACTTCCGATGTGTGCAATATTATAAGAACTTCTGATTCCAAATCAGAACTTCTGATCTACCCAGAATTGTCTTGGGCACAATTCCTTCAAAAGGATCCTTTAGTGATGGGTGGAATTACCACCCGTCAATAAAAATTAATAGCAGGTGAGATGATAGGTCCATTTTAGTGATAGTTGAATATTTTTACCCATCACTAAAGGCCCTCTTATAAGACGATGGCAGTAGAAATATAGGGTTATGGCTACATCATCACTAAAGGATCCTATAGTGAAGGTTTTATTTGTACCTGCCACTAAAGAGGCCCCCTATTCACTTAGATGTACATCATAAGTGACGGGTGGTAACTACCACCCGTCACTTATGACTACTTATAAATAAGTGGGGCACCAAAGTGAATCATCACACTTTTATTTCACACAAACCTGACCCTAACTCCCATCGCCTTCATCGTGCTCATCGCCACTCCGTCGTTGCTCTTGGCCTCCGCATCATCGGTCGTGCCACATGCACCGTCGGCCGTGGAACCTGCACCGTCGGTGCGCGTGACCATCCTACTTGCCACCACCTTGGTTTCATCCTCCTCCTAAGGTATTCATTCTCCTCCTCTTCCTCGTCTGAAATGTTATTTGTCTTGTCTAACTAGCTAACTTTCTTTTAATTTTATTGTTATGGGGTAACCTGACCTATTTCTTTTAGCCAATTTCTTTAAGATAACTACTGGTTTTAGCTAATTTCTTCGAGATAACACACTCGAAGTTGGAATGGCCATTTACGGTGGTGCTCCTGCTCAGACACTACCATGCATGTGGTGGTGCTCCTAAGACGACTACCCATGGTGGTGCTCCTGAGGCTACCCATGGTGGTGCTCCTGCTACCCATGGTGCTTATCCTCAAGCTGCCCATGGTGCAAGCTTGAATAGTGATAGGACACTATCCAAGCTCTTGAAATCGTTATAAGTTAGATATTAGTTAGAAGTTAGGAAAAGCTCTTATATATGAATATTTGTTTTAGCCATGTTTCTCGAGATAACGGATTATACGTTAATATACGTGATTCTAATTTGGTAATGAATTTTTTGTGATTCAGGATGCAACCTTTTTTTTGAAATGAATATAATATTAGTGACGGGTGGTAAATTTTACCCATCACTAAAGAACCCATTAGTGATGGGTGTAAATATTCATCTGTCACTGAAGAACACATTAGTGATGGGTGACAAACGTCAACCATCACCAAAGAGCCATAACAGGTGAGCCGATAGGAGTTAGGTTGACCTTTAGTGACGGTATAAGAGTGACGAGAGATTTGTCCATCACTAATTATGGTTATCACCCGTCACTAATTAACTCTGTGGTAGTGTCGAGGGCTATGATTGGAAGTTATGATGAATGTATGGAGTACACAAGATGAAAACTGTTTAAAATTAGCTGCTAATCCCAATGATTTCATTGTAGGTGCTTTTGATTTTGCTCACCAAAGCCAATTCATTAAAGTACCGAACATGACAAGAATCTAATAAGCTAGCTAGTTCGTTTTGTCATTTCTGCAAATGTGAACCATAGTAATAATTTGAGTAGATATCATTGTCGTGACAATATATTATTTAGAGATTAACGTAAAAGGATAAAATATTGTATATTTCCTTGATATGACATAACCCATAGAACCCTTATCCACAGCAGCATACCCATGGGCATACGCTAATAGATTTTGCTACATATGAAGTTTTATTTATGTTCCTTAATTATTTTGTTTCTTACTTAAATACACGGACACATGCCATGTTAATTCTAGTTCACATGCAAGCTATAATTAATGCCAAATTATACCTACCGAATATTTGAGTATCACATAAAAGGCCTGGAATATTTGAAGGACAACAGAAACGTACAAGCCCAATAAATATTTCTAATGGCAAACAAGAGCTGATACACAATTTTTATCAAATCAAACCAAAACAAAGACATAGAGCAAGCATCTAATGACTTGAAATTGGGGTCTCCATATGTGTTCACGTCAGGGGTTGATCCATACTCCCTCATGCAAACAGCGCGTGGATCTTGGCTGGCAATTTGAGCCACCAGCATGGGAGACAATCTAGTGCTTATGAGTCCTATAAGTAAAAAATACATGTGCACCCACAAGATATATTTTCCAAATTATTGAGTACCGACAAAGCTTTTAACCAGTTATTTGGCAGGCGATGCAGAAAGTAGGACCAATAAAATGAAGTCCTATATCGGTGGGCTAAGGGGGTGTTTGGATGCCCTAGGCTAAAGTTTAGCACTTGTCATATCGGATGTTAATTAAAAGTACTAAACATGAGCTAATTATAAAACTAATTGTAGAATCCTAGGCTAATTTGTGAAACGAATTTATTAAGACTAATTAATTTATCATTAACACATTTTTACTGTAGCACAATATTATAAAATCATGATCTAATTCGGCTTAATAGATTCATCTCACAAATTATAGTTAGTTTTATAATTAGATCATGTTTATTGCTTCTAATTAGCATTCGAACATCTAATGCGATGGGGCTAAAGTTTAGCCTTGGGGAGCCAAACATGCCCTAAGGCATAACATTGTTGTGGCGCACCCTAATCATCTTCATCGTCTCTTGTGAATGCAATCTCATTTTCCCGGTTCCTCACTGTCGCGCCCCGATTTAATAAATCAGGACTTTATTGAAATTCCATAGAAAATCAATAAAACAAGACGTTCATCACACGACCACGTACAATACGAGCAATCATTCACGGTTCGTAGACCACATTAATACAAAAGTGATTAAAGGTGAAGAGAAACTAATAAAACAAGGGTCCTAGATGAACGCCTCCTTCCAGTCTCGCCTTGACTGGGTCGCTACTCCAGACCTTCATCCTCCTCGTAGTAGACTGGCTCTGATGTTGTAAGTCAACGGGGTGAGTACAGATGTACTCAGCAAGCCACCGAATGCAAATATAATGCAAGGTAATAACAAGGGAGATAGTGGCTAATTTAGCGGAAGCAGCATATTTGTAAAGCTTTAAATGAGAGCAGTTTATTAGTACGGAAAAGTAAACATGTGCATGTGTATCATCATCTTCTAACTCGAGGGGTACAGTCAGCCCCACCTCGCTCAACAGTCCTTACGTGCCATGAATAACTTGAACATGCATACAGTTGTAAACTAACTGCGAGTAGTCACACAACCCGCCCTTGACCGTGGGCTCGGCTTTTCGAAAAGATTAAATTACTCTGATCAGAGATGTACCACTGTACCCACAAGGCACGCACTCATCACCTACACCGAAGTGTAACGAGATGACCCATCACACAGGAACTCGTGCCAAAACCTTCCATATAGTCCTCCCCGACTCAATAGCACCCTCTTATGGGTTTCATATGGTGTCCCGACGCATCGGAGCCCCACCATACCCCCCCTTGAGCCTCGTCGGTACAAGTCGCCCGCAGGCTAGCCCCTTGCCCCCTCCTCTATGGTGCATCAAGCCGGGGTATTCCATACTTCCAGTTAGGACTTACCCATTAGACTTGTGGTTGGTACGGAAGTGCTTTGCAACAGATCCCGCAGACCGGTCCTTATAGTGCCCCGGGTGCGACAAACCAGTGCCCGAGCTTGCACCCGGAACCCACCATACTTATAACCTAGCCAACTCCAACAGAGTCCAGAGACGAGAATAACAGGAAAATTCATATACAGAATCCAGCTATCTACGACTCGTTCTTTTTAACCTATAGCAGTTGTGCCGGTACATTGGGCACTAGCTAATATTTTTATAGTAGAGTGACAAGGAGTTAAGGCTCAATAAGCATGGCTTGGGTTTGCACACAAGGACAGGGATCTAATAAATATAAGTGTAAGGCTTGAATATTTGACTAATGCAATATTAACCTATGGGTTATAGCGATAAGTTATTAAAACATGGGCTCAATTATGATCAACTGTTTCCACAGAGACGGTCGATGACTTGCCTTGCTCAGCAAATGGGGATGGAGGAACCTCGGGGTAGAACTCCTGCTCCTCGACGAACTCGTAGTCTTCTCGATACGGAAAATAAACAATACATTCAATAAACAAATAAAAATTCACCAAATATTAAACTTACACATTTGTAGGTTTTATTATGTGAAGTAATATTTTTAATATTTCAAGGTTTTGTTCAAAACAGTAAAGTTTAATATTTTAGAATTTTCCCAATTTATTTTCTGTATTTTTAATTTTAACCCTAAGGGATTTTTATTCATTTATTTATTAATAATATTTTGAGTAACATAAGCATACTGTTTTTATGGCATTAATGTGTAGAGAATAATATTCTGGTTCCAACAAAATTTGAATGGGGAAATTTGGAGTTAAAATGAGCAAGATATGAATTTTTGAAGTTTAAACAATTTTCTGGAATTTTTATTTAAACTGAAAACCGTCTCGGGTCCACGGTGAACCGGGTTTACCGTGAACCCGCGACTATGCGCGTGGACCGATCAGATCTGGACCGTTGGATCTGGATCAGCGGCCAGATGCGAGGCGGGGGTTTTAAATGAATTTCAACGGCCCAGATTAAAACGTGGCGAAGGGGTATACGTGGACGCACGGGATCGTTTCAGTGTTTTAAGTCAAGATCTACGGCCGAGATTAAACAATACCGGTTTGACCGGATCCGAGGGCCTGGATTAGATCCCGAAGGGATTTAATCCTAGCCCTCCGATCTGGATCGGACGGCCAGGGATCCGTCCGGCACGGCACGAGCAAAAGGGATGGTTACCCCCTTCGTTCTCGGCTCCGGCGGTCCAACGGCGAAGGATTCCGGCGACGGCGTGGCTTGGACGACCGTAATAAGGCCAAAAATGGAACCAGCGATGTGAGGGGAACTTGGTCGTACCGGCGGTGGTGGTGACGGCGAGCGGACGGCGACCGGCGTCGAAGAGGGGCGGAGGAATCGTTCGGGTTCGTCGGCGGCGAGGCGATCCGGTGGTCCTTCCGACCAACGAAGACGTGGCCGAGGACGGGCGGGCCTTGGTGGTCACGTAGGTGGCGACGGCGAGGGGCGCGGTGGCCTGGATCGCCGGCGAGCGGTGGCTGGAGGCGGAGCAGAGCAAAAGGGCAAAACCTTGCGCCAGAGCTCTTGGAAAGCGAGGGCTTGCGCTCAAGGTGGTGTGGGCAGTGGGCGGTGGCCGAGGGGGTCTTTATAGGGTCATCGGCGATGGCTATGGTAGGCTATAGGAGGGAAACCCGTGAAGGGTTCCTATTTTACTCCGGCGAGGCTTTCCTTTGGCTCGGTTAGCTTCCTTAAGCGTGAAAACGCGTCGGTTAACGATGGAATGGGAGCGGTGGCGATCGGGGAAGATGATCCGGGGCAAATCCAGGTGAAAACGGGCAGCCGTCGGTGAAGCAGGAAGGAGATCGCCGGAGAAAGGAAGGGGAGCGATCCCCTTCCATCGGAGACGAAGCACCTGACAGGTGGGCTCCACCTGTCAGTGAGCGATCCAAAAAGAAAGGGGGCCGACAGACGGGTCCGGGCGGTCAGTGGCGCGGCGGGGCTGGCAGGTGGGTCCAGGCGGGGCGCGGGTGGGAGGAGAGAGGGGAGGGCGGCGCCGACAGGTGGGTCCCTCCTGTCGGTGGGTGCGGCCGGAATGGGCTGGGCCGAAAGGCCTTCAGAGGGGAAAATGGGGTTGCGGCCCAATAAGTATTAAAATGTATTTTTCAATTAAAATAATTCCAGAAATTCAAATATTTGTTTAAGGGTTGGATCACTGTTGATAAAAATTTGTAAAAATTCCTAAAATTATATCTTGGCTTTTAGTTCATCTCATAAAATTTTCAAGTCCAGATTTTGAGTATTTCTCCCTGTTTGGCTTTATTTGGGTTCTTTTGTGATTTTCCTTTAATAATAAATCCAGAAATAATTATAAATAATGTTTTCTTTTTATTTTATTCCTTTTAATTTTTGGGGTGTTACAATCCTATCCCCCTTACAGAGAATCTCGTCCTCGAGATTCGGATCAATCCTCGAATAGCTCAGGATGCTGTGCCTTGAGTTCATCTTCTTTTTCCCATGTGGCTTCTTCTACTGGATGATTGCTCCACTGCACCTTGCAGAAGCGGATGACTCGACTCCTGGTGGTTCTTTCTTTGACTTCCAATATCTTGACCGGCTTTTCTACATAGGTCAGATCCTCTTGGACATCCAACTGCTGAAGATCCACTTGCTCCGTGGGGACGCGGAGACACTTCTTGAGTTGAGACACATGAAACACGTCATGCACTCCGGCCAATGAAGGCGGTAATTCCAACTGATATGCGACTTCGCCTTGGCGTCGAATAACGGGAAATGGTCCAACATATCGAGGGGCCAACTTTCCTCTCATGTTAAACCGTTGAGTCCCACGAAGAGGTGTAACCCGAAGGTATACATGGTCTCCTTCTTCAAAGGCTAGATCTCGACGACGATTGTCGGCGTAGCTCTTCTGTCGCGATTGGGCCGTCTTGAGTCTGTCTCTGATGATCCGTACTTTCTCTTCAGCTTCACGGAGAATGTCGGTTCCGAATACTTGGGATTCCCCAGTTTGGTCCCAAAGTAGAGGAGTTCTGCACTTACGTCCATATAGGGCCTCAAAAGGAGACATCTGAAGACTGGCTTGATAGCTATTGTTGTATGAAAATTCTGCATATGGCAAGCTTTTGTCCCAAGTGGCTCCAAAATCCAAAACACATGCTCGAAGCATATCCTCTAGTATCTGATTTACCCTTTCTGTTTGTCCATCTGTCTGAGGATGGTAGGCGGTACTGAAATTTAATCTCGTGCCCATCTCCTCTTGGAGGTTCTTCCAAAAGCGAGAGGTGAACTGACTCCCTCGGTCAGACACTATCTTCTTGGGCACTCCATGAAGACATACTATCCGGGCCATATATAGCTCTGCTAGCTTAGGGCCACTGAAGGTCGTCTTGACGGCTATGAAATGAGCCACTTTCGTAAGCCGATCGATGATCACCCAAATAGAATCATATCCAAGTTGGGTCTTTGGTAATCCGGTGATAAAATCCATACCGATCTCTTCCCACTTCCACTCCGGCACTTTAAGTGGCTGCAACAATCCTGCAGGTCTCTGATGTTCAGCTTTTACTCTTCTGCAGGTGTCACATTCGGCGACGAACTGGGCAATCTCTCTTTTCATGCTAACCCACCAATAGCGTTCCTTCAGATCCTGGTACATCTTGGTACTGCCGGGGTGAATGGAGTACAATGTCTCATGGGCTTCTCTTAGGATAAGAGTCTTTATTTCAGGTTTATCCGGCACACATATCCGAGTTCCAAACCATATGGTGCCATTCTCGTCCTCTGAAAATCCGGGGGCTTTTCCTTGTCTCATGTTCTTCTTAATGACAGCTATATCCGGGTCCTCTGACTGAGCTTCACGAATCTGCTCAAACAATACAGGTTGGGTCTCCAAGGTGGCTAGATATGCTCTGGTGGTCAATCCAAGATTTAAGTTTTCCATCTCCTTACATAACAAGGGTGCGTGTTCTTGAATCATCATGGCCGTGCAATATCCCTTGCGACTTAAGGCATCAGCTACCACATTTGCTTTTCCTGGGTGGTAGTGAATACCCAAGTCATAGTCCTTGATTAGTTCCAACCATCGTCTTTGCCTCAGATTAAGGTCAGGTTGTGTGAAGATATACTTCAAACTCTTGTGATCCGTAAAGATCTCACAGCGATTTCCAACCAAATAGTGCCTCCAAATTTTGAGGGCGTGCACTACGGCGGCTAATTCCAGATCATGGGTCGGATAATTCAACTCATGGGGTCTCAATTGTCTGGAGGCATAAGAGATGACCTTTCCATCTTGCATAAGAACACATCCTAATCCTTGGCGAGATGCGTCGCAATAGACATGGAAGTCTTTGCGGATATCTGGTAGGGTTAGTATAGGTGCAGACACCAAACGAGTCTTGAGGGTGCGGAAACTTTCCTCACAATCAGGAGTCCATTCAAACTTCTCTCCTTTCTGTAACAACTTGGTCATTGGCTTGGCTATCTTAGAAAAATTCTCGATAAATCTTCGGTAATATCCGGCCAATCCTAGAAAACTTCGTATCTCAGATACATTCGTGGGTGGCAGCCAATCCGTAACTGCTTCTACGGTGGCAGGGTCTACTGCGATTCCTTGTGCAGAGATGATGTGTCCAAGGAACTTTACTTCTGCCGTCCAAAACTTGCACTTACTGTACTTGGCATACGATTGGTGTTCCCTTAACTTTCCTAAGGTTAACCGGAGGTGAGTCTCATGCTCTTCCTGATCCTTGGAATAAATGAGGATGTCGTCTATGAAGACCACGATGAACTTGTCCAGATATTCCATGAATACCTTATTCATCATATTCATGAAGAATGCAGGGGCGTTGGTCAATCCAAAGGACATAACCGTACACTCATATAAACCATAACGGGTAGTGAAGGCCGTCTTGGGTATATCTTCTTCTCGAATCCTCAACTGATGGTAACCAGACCGTAGGTCGATCTTCGAGAATACCGTGGCTCCTTTGAGCTGGTCGAAGAGGTCATCGATCCAAGGCAACGGGTACTTATTCTTGATTGTTACCTCATTCAAGGCGCGATAATCCACACACATACGCTTTGCCTTGTCTTCTTTCTTCTCGACAAAGATGACGGGAGCACCCCACGGTGATGTGCTTGGTCTGATGTAACCTTTCCTTTCAAGATCCTCCAACTGTTGCTTCATCTCAGCTAACTCATTGGCGGCCATCCGGTATGGTCGCTTATAAATAGGAGTTGTTCCGGGCACCAAGTCAATCCTGAACTCGATGTCCCTCTTAGGTGGCATCCCTGGTAGATCCTCTGGGAATACATCTGGGTACTCACTGACTACTGGTATCTCCTCCAAGGTAATCTGATGTAGTCTTGTCCTTCCGGCCTTCATGCTGGGCATCTGGAATGTGACCATAATCCCTTCTTCATTAGTCACCGCTACTTTTCTCTGGGCACATTCTATCACACCCTGGTGTTTATTTAGCCAGTCCATCCCTAGAATGAGGTCCAAACCTTGACATTCTATTAGAATGGGGTCGGCCCAAAATATCGTGCCTTGGATATCTACCCATATCCTTGGACTAAAGGAACAAGCGAGGGTTTGCTTTCCCGGGGTAGCTATTAGTACTGGCCTGGGTAGTTCACTTATGTCCAGTGCATTATTTTCCCCAAAAGCAGTTGATATAAAGGAGTGGGTAGCTCCGGTGTCAAATAATACCACTGCATGCGATGAATGAACCATAAACTTACCCATGACAATCTCTGGTGCAGCCTGGGCTTCCTCGGCGGAGACGTGGTTCACTTTGGCGCGGACGGCGGGGTTGGAGGTGACTCCTTGAGCTCTCTTGGGATGGGGGCACTGGTGGGAGTAGTGTCCCTCTTGGCGGCAGTTGAAGCATACCACAGGCTTGCCATGCCTGTCTCTCAAGACCTCCGGCTTCTTGGCCGGGGCGACTGGGGCGGTAGGTGCGACTGGAGCGGTGCGAGGTTGGCTGGCTCCGGCGTTGGCAGCTGGTGGCGCCGGGCGATACACTGGCCGGGGGTGGTACTGTGGCGCTGGTGGAGGTGGAGCAAAGCGGGGTCTTTGGGCTATGCCCTGATTCTGCCTGAAGGCAATCATGCGCTTCTTCTTCAGGTCGACCTTATTTTGTTGGGTCTCCTGCATGATAGCCTTGTTCACCAACTTCTGGAAGTTGGCGAAGTCTCCGGAGATAAGCTGTAGAGACAGCTCATCCTTCAGTCCCCGGAGGAACTTAGCCTGCCTGGCCGCATCCGTACGAACCTCTTCAGGTGTGTACCTGGCCAATCTGTTGAACTCATGCAGATATTCTGTTACGGACCTGCTCCCCTGCTGCAGGTCCCTAAACTCCTGTTGCTTCTGAGCTACAATGCCGTCGGGGATGTGAGCGGCACGGAAAGCAGCTGAGAACTCTGCCCAAGTGTGGGCGTGGCCCTCGGGCAGAGTCTCGCGGTGGTTGTCCCACCACTCAGCGGCGGGACCATGCAGCTGGTGGGTGGCGAAGGCCACCCTCTCCTGCTCAGTGCAGGTCAGGAGATCGAGTTTCTTCTCGATCGCCCGCAACCAATCCCCAGCCTCCATGGGGTTGGTGGTGCTTGAGAAGGTCGGTGGGCGGACTCGGAGGAACTCCGAGAGCTGAGTTGCGGGAGCGGGAGCTGGTGTGGCGGGTCGGGGCAGCTCGGGCTGTTGGTGGAGGCGGAAGAAGTGAGCCTGCTGCTCTTGCATTTGCTGCTGCTGCTGCATCTGGTGCAAGAGGGCTGAGACCAACTGGTTTTGAGTGGCCATCATTTCAGCCACGGTGGGGTGGTTGGCGACCGGGGCCTGCCTCTGCCCGGTGGCTCCCCATTGTGGCAGGTTGCCACTCTCCCCTCCGTACTGAGGAGCGTCTGATCCCTGGGTGTTGGTCATCCTGGAATTTCCAATGTACACATATTTATTTTGGGTGAACTTCTTTATATTTATTTCAAAAGAATACCGTTCTTGCGGTTACACTTATTTATTTCCTCATTCATGCCTTATATTTTGACATGAATGTTGAATACAAGCAATCAAATTAAAAAGAAAAACAATCAATCATAATACTATGTCTAAGGCAGCTCGGGGGATGGCTCGATCTCGGGCTCGTGGGAGACGGGCGGGGTCGAGGAACTGGACGGTCCGGCGGGTGGTGCACTGCGGGAGATCCTCTTGGGCCTCACTGTGGGAGTCTGAATGGGTTTCTTCCGGCGAGGCGGAAGAGGTGCGATCTCCTCTATGTCCTTCTTCAACTCCTCGATCTGGTAGCGGAGGTGCGGGTTGGTGGCGACATGCTGCCGAAGAAGCTCATTCTGACGCCGCAACTCCTCTGCCTCGGCAGCCAAACGGTGCCCCTGCTGGATGCGGCGACGAAGCTCTCCGTTCTCGCGGTTCAGGTCCTCGGAGGAATGGCGGTAGAAACTGATAGTGTCGCGCTGTCCATTGGCGTCCTGCAGCGCCTCGTAGTGGAGATCATCCATGGCCTCCAACAAGCGCATGGTATGACCAATCGCTGAATGACGCTGGGAGAGGGTGCTGACGAAGACACTGTGTGGGCTCCCTGGGGTGCGAAGAGGTACGAAGCGGAAGTCCGTGTCGTAGAGCTCGCTGTCGTAGATCATCCGGAGCTCCGTAAGTGCCTGGAGAGCGGTGCGCTGACTGGCTACCAGGAAGGTAGGTCCTCCTCCGCGGTAGGTGTGAGCTGTCTGAGGGGAGGGCTGGACGACGACGGTGACCTCGCAGTAGCTCTCTTCCTCGTCGGGGAAGACTCCATGGTACATCGGCTCTTGCTCGAAGCCGAGGAAACTGACGAGCATGCGTAGCTCGCGGATGAATCCGGTCTCGTCACGAAGGTTCCCGTTCACGGTATGAACCGGCATCTACAAAAGAGAGAAAATTTTTGTGAAAATCTTAGAAGATGAGAGGATAAGTAATCTTTTGTAAAATATAGTGAATATATATAAGTCCTAAGGTCAGGTCTGTTTGGCTTCCTACAGTCAAGTCGGCTCTGATACCATCTTGTCGCGCCCCGATTTAATAAATCAGGACTTTATTGAAATTCCATAGAAAATCAATAAAACAAGACGTTCATCACACGACCACGTACAATACGAGCAATCATTCACGGTTCGTAGACCGCATTAATACAAAAGTGATTAAAGGTGAAGAGAAACTAATAAAACAAGGGTCCTAGATGAACGCCTCCTTCCAGTCTCGCCTTGACTGGGTCGCTACTCCAGACCTTCATCCTCCTCGTAGTAGACTGGCTCTGATGTTGTAAGTCAACGGGGTGAGTACAGATGTACTCAGCAAGCCACCGAATGCAAATATAATGCAAGGTAATAACAAGGGAGATAGTGGCTAATTTAGCGGAAGCAGCATATTTGTAAAGCTTTAAATGAGAGCAGTTTATTAGTACGGAAAAGTAAACATGTGCATGTGTATCATCATCTTCTAACTCGAGGGGTACAGTCAGCCCCACCTCGCTCAACAGTCCTTACGTGCCATGAATAACTTGAACATGCATACAGTTGTAAACTAACTGCGAGTAGTCACACAACCCGCCCTTGACCGTGGGCTCGGCTTTTCGAAAAGATTAAATTACTCTGATCAGAGATGTACCACTGTACCCACAAGGCACGCACTCATCACCTACACCGAAGTGTAACGAGATGACCCATCACACGGGAACTCGTGCCAAAACCTTCCATATAGTCCTCCCCGACTCAATAGCACCCTCTTATGGGTTTCATATGGTGTCCCGACGCATCGGAGCCCCACCATACCCCCCCTTGAGCCTCGTCGGTACAAGTCGCCCGCAGGCTAGCCCCTTGCCCCCTCCTCTATGGTGCATCAAGCCGGGGTATTCCATACTTCCAGTTAGGACTTACCCATTAGACTTGTGGTTGGTACGGAAGTGCTTTGCAACAGATCCCGCAGACCGGTCCTTATAGTGCCCCGGGTGCGACAAACCAGTGCCCGAGCTTGCACCCGGAACCCACCATACTTATAACCTAGCCAACTCCAACAGAGTCCAGAGACGAGAATAACAGGAAAATTCATATACAGAATCCAGCTATCTACGACTCGTTCTTTTTAACCTATAGCAGTTGTGCCGTTACATTGGGCACTAGCTAATATTTTTATAGTAGAGTGACAAGGAGTTAAGGCTCAATAAGCATGGCTTGGGTTTGCACACAAGGACAGGGATCTAATAAATATAAGTGTAAGGCTTGAATATTTGACTAATGCAATATTAACCTATGGGTTATAGCGATAAGTTATTAAAACATGGGCTCAATTATGATCAACTGTTTCCACAGAGACGGTCGATGACTTGCCTTGCTCAGCAAATGGGGATGGAGGAACCTCGGGGTAGAACTCCTGCTCCTCGACGAACTCGTAGTCTTCTCGATACGGAAAATAAACAATACATTCAATAAACAAATAAAAATTCACCAAATATTAAACTTACACATTTGTAGGTTTTATTATGTGAAGTAATATTTTTAATATTTCAAGGTTTTGTTCAAAACAGTAAAGTTTAATATTTTAGAATTTTCCCAATTTATTTTCTGTATTTTTAATTTTAACCCTAAGGGATTTTTATTCATTTATTTATTAATAATATTTTGAGTAACATAAGCATACTGTTTTATGGCATTAATGTGTAGAGAATAATATTCTGGTTCCAACAAAATTTGAATGGGGAAATTTGGAGTTAAAATGAGCAAGATATGAATTTTTGAAGTTTAAACAATTTTCTGGAATTTTTATTTAAACTGAAAACCGTCTCGGGTCCACGGTGAACCGGGTTTACCGTGAACCCGCGACTATGCGCGTGGACCGATCAGATCTGGACCGTTGGATCTGGATCAGCGGCCAGATGCGAGGCGGGGGTTTTAAATGAATTTCAACGGCCCAGATTAAAACGTGGCGAAGGGGTATACGTGGACGCACGGGATCGTTTCAGTGTTTTAAGTCAAGATCTACGGCCGAGATTAAACAATACCGGTTTGACCGGATCCGAGGGCCTGGATTAGATCCCGAAGGGATTTAATCCTAGCCCTCCGATCTGGATCGGATGGCCAGGGATCCGTCCGGCACGGCACGAGCAAAAGGGATGGTTACCCCCTTCGTTCTCGGCTCCGGCGGTCCAACGGCGAAGGATTCCGGCGACGGCGTGGCTTGGACGACCGTAATAAGGCCAAAAATGGAACCAGCGATGTGAGGGGAACTTGGTCGTACCGGCGGTGGTGGTGACGGCGAGCGGACGGCGACCGGCGTCGAAGAGGGGCGGAGGAATCGTTCGGGTTCGTCGGCGGCGAGGCGATCCGGTGGTCCTTCCGACCAACGAAGACGTGGCCGAGGACGGGCGGGCCTTGGTGGTCACGTAGGTGGCGACGGCGAGGGGCGCGGTGGCCTGGATCGCCGGCGAGCGGTGGCTGGAGGCGGAGCAGAGCAAAAGGGCAAAACCTTGCGCCAGAGCTCTTGGAAAGCGAGGGCTTGCGCTCAAGGTGGTGTGGGCAGTGGGCGGTGGCCGAGGGGGTCTTTATAGGTTTATCGGCGATGGCTATGGTAGGCTATAGGAGGGAAACCCGTGAAGGGTTCCTATTTTACTCCGGCGAGGCTTTCCTTTGGCTCGGTTAGCTTCCTTAAGCGTGAAAACGCGTCGGTTAACGATGGAATGGGAGCGGTGGCGATCGGGGAAGATGATCCGGGGCAAATCCAGGTGAAAACGGGCAGCCGTCGGTGAAGCAGGAAGGAGATCGCCGGAGAAAGGAAGGGGAGCGATCCCCTTCCATCGGAGACGAAGCACCTGACAGGTGGGCTCCACCTGTCAGTGAGCGATCCAAAAAGAAAGGGGGCCGACAGACGGGTCCGGGCGGTCAGTGGCGCGGCGGGGCTGGCAGGTGGGTCCAGGCGGGGCGCGGGTGGGAGGAGAGAGGGGAGGGCGGCGCCGACAGGTGGGTCCCTCCTATCGGTGGGTGCGGCCGGAATGGGCTGGGCCGAAAGGCCTTCAGAGGGGAAAATGGGGTTGCGGCCCAATAAGTATTAAAATGTATTTTTCAATTAAAATAATTCCAGAAATTCAAATATTTGTTTAAGGGTTGGATCACTGTTGATAAAAATTTGTAAAAATTCCTAAAATTATATCTTGGCTTTTAGTTCATCTCATAAAATTTTCAAGTCCAGATTTTGAGTATTTCTCCCTGTTTGGCTTTATTTGGGTTCTTTTGTGATTTTCCTTTAATAATAAATCCAGAAATAATTATAAATAATGTTTTCTTTTTATTTTATTCCTTTTAATTTTTGGGGTGTTACACTCACCTCCAGGCGGACATACCAGACGTCATGAAACGAGTCCAAGTACCAATCTCAAGATAAAAGTTATATTCCATAGGGTGAACTATAATAAGGTAGGACATTAACCTTAATCTGTGATAGATGCACAGGACCAAAACACATTGGGCAAGGTTCACATGATGCATATGTTTCACAATCTGACAACTCAATTTTTCCAAGCTTTTTGCAAGCCTTGAGTATAGAATAATGGAAGAAACTAATGTACAATCACTACCGGAAACAACATGTTTGCCGAGTGCCTGAGGGTTTGCCGAGTGTACCATGAAATACACTCGACAAACATATTACACACAACAAATAAACTTGTTTGCCGAGTGCCATGGATAAGGCACTCGCCAAACAAGTGGAAAAATCCCGCTTCCCCCTGTTTGCTGACGCCGTTGTAACGGCAGAGGGGTAAACTAAGGTTTGCCGAGTGCCACTAACGGACACTCGGCAAACCCTTGTATTTGCCGAGTGTTTTTTAACATGACACTCGGCAAAGTAAACAATCCCATTATTTTATGTGAAAACAAATTTTGAGTTCATGTCACATTTTAAACATGTTTGAAACTTGATTTTTTTCTTACACTCATAATGAAACCTATATTAAGCCATGTAAAAGTTTCATATTTTTCTGATTGAGTTTGCTATTTTTAATTAATTAAGTGTATTTCTGTGATTTAATTCAAAGTGGGTAAAATTTGAACTGCATGTACATGAGATAATGACTCAAAAATTGTAGAAAAATCATATTTATGTTCATGAGTCCATTTGTAATATTTTAAAACTAAATATAACTAAATATTAAAAACTCTAAGTTACGACACTCGACCAGAAACATGGAGCACCAAGGTTTTTTAATTATAGAAAAATAAATTGAAGCCTAAAAAATATAATACTTGACATGGTGTTATTATATCATACATATATAATGTGGTAAAAATTTCATAATGTTTCGACGAAGTTTTCATGTACGATGTTTGGAAATTAGAGAATCTTCGAGAAGGTTTATAAGTTTAGGGATGGAATGAGTTAGGTTTAGAAGCAAATCGATATTCAAATATTTGTTTGAACTTTGTTGGCGCAATGGACTAAACCAACAGGTTTTGGAATGTGAGAGTAATGAGAGGCTAAGCTCCAAGCAGTATTCTTGGATCTCGTGTCCTTTACAACAGGGGGAAAGGGAGTATTTATAGAGGAAGCCGCCATGAGGGCAGTGCTTCGAAGCTCGTCAGGAGTGTTGAGGCCACCGAACGGATGGTCCAGGAGCGCGCGGCCAAGATCGATTGGCTCCGGGCGCTGGAGTCGGAGGTCGAGGTCCTTCGCTCTCAGGCTGTTAGGGCCGAAGAGCTCCAGGCTCAGGTCGCGGAGATCGGTACCCTCAAGGCTCAAGTTGCCGAGCTGGATGGGCTTCGAGCTCGAGCGGCAGAAGCGGACAAGCTCGAAGTAGAGGTCAACGCCTTCTGGGCCCAAGCTGTGGAGGTAGAGAGGCTCCGATCTTGGGTCGAGGAGGTGGACAAACTTGAGGCGGAGGTCTTTGCGCTTCAAGCCCAGGTCTTCGAAATGGAGGAGCTCCGGGAGAGGGTTGCTGCCGCGGAAGTCCACAGAGCCCAGGTACTCAAGCTCGAGCGGACCGTGGCAGACCTCCTGGCCTGGAACGAAGCAGAGACCGAGGCACTGGCTCAGGGGGAGAAGACCGCGGCTTACACTATGGTGTCCCTTCGAAGGGTCTTGGCACGCTTCGGCACTGGGTGTGCGGCCTTTGACGTCACTCGGGAGCCCCTTAGCCGCCGACTGAAGTTCATCCAGGCCGCCGTTTGGCAGATAAGCTTCACTGTATCGAGGTACGGGGAAGTGTTAGCCTGGGTGGCTGCCCTCAGTGTTCTCCACCAACTGGAAGCCTCCGGGGGCTCCCTGCCTTCATCCTCGAGCTCCCCTCCTGTCGCCTTCGGGGGGAGCCATCTTCTCTCCCCCACTCCGGCGGTTGCGCAGTCCTGGAGGGCCCTTCAGGTGACTTGGCAGGTAGAGGGCTCGGATGGAGTCAAGGCCTGGATAGACGAGGCCCTTCGCTCGAGCCTGCCTTCGTCTTCCTTGAAGCCCCCAGTCATTGCGCCCCAGCCGGACCCGAAGGTGTAGTCTTCTTAGGGCCTTAGTATCACAACTCCTGTAATAGATAGGAACTTGACAATTTTATTAATAAAGGGTGATTGTTTTCTGGAAATCATCCAAGGTATTCGCACCACTTGTGATTCTGACGTCGATATTCTTGATGAGGGCAAGGCCCTCCGACATTGATGGGCCACCTTCGAGGCTCTTAGGGCTGACCGGCCTGCACGCTTTGTCATACCTCGGAATGATGACGGGCACACTGTCCCCGAGATCCTTCATGAGGTCTTGGGCTTTATCAAGGAAGAGGAAGGGAAAACTTGAGCCCCGTCCTCATCGCCCGAGCCGGTGAACTGGTCCGACGTGGAGACCGGGCCTGACGAACCGCAACTCGGAGATCAAGGCTTGCGCAGCTGGGCCCAACTCCAAGAGGATCAGAAGGCCATCTGGGCTCAAAAGAGAGAAGAGAAGAAGCAGAAGAAGAAAGAGAAGTCCAGCCGCGCGGCTACGAAGTCAGAGACCGAAGGGGGCTCTAAGGGCCCAGACAACCTTCCAGACCGAAAAGGCTTCTGATTCCTGCTTGGCTTAGATGACGAATTTTCCTAGTCTTACTTCCCGGCTTGATCTTGTAATAGGTGTTCTTTACGTTCTATGCGTCTAACAAAGCCTTACTTGTTGCACTTATGAATTCCTATTATTTCCCTGCCTACTCCTTCCCCCCTCCTTTGCGGGTAGGCGACTTGTCGGTTGGGCGCAATGCGCTCGCGCCTAGGATTGGCATCTAGGAGAGATCGAAGGGGTGGAAAGGAATCCTTGGAGGTGGAACTCAAGACCTTGAATTGGGGTGTCCCGTGCTGGGACGTCGGTCCGGAGCTCGGGACCCTGAGTTGGGGTGCTTCGAGCCGGAGCTCGGAACCCGAGTAGGGGTTCGTCGAGCCGGAGCTCGGAACCCGAGTAGGGGGTGCGTTGAACCGGAGCTCGAAACCCAAACAGGGGGTGCGTCGAGCCGGAGCTTAGAACCCGAGTAGGGGGTGCGTCGAACCAGAGCTCGAAACCCAAATAGGGGGTGCGTCGAGCCGGAGCTCGGAACCCAAATAGGTGGTGCGTCGAGCTGGAGCTTGGAACCTAGATAGAGGGTGCGTTGAGACAGAGCTCGGAACCCTGAACTGGGGTGCTCAAGCTGGAGCTCGGAACCGTTCGAGTTTGGTAGGATTACGCTTAGTACCGTAGTATGTCCACTTCAGTTAAAACGTTCACCGTATATCATTATTGAATCGGAGAAGTCTGATACAACAAGAACTATCATTGGAACACATATCTGGTAAACTACGCGAAATAGCATTTCAAGTGCTCTGCATGCCAAGTGTGCTTCAAATCTTAGCCTTCTAGGGTAGCTAGATGATAGGAACCTGGCCGCCCTGAGCTGACTACGATGTATGGACCTTCCCATTTATTGCACAGCTTCGTTGGAGCGGCAACCGCGCGCAGTACAAGATGCCCTGGCTGAAACTCGTTGCGCTTGACTTTAGGGTCGTACCACGCCTTCGTCTACTTTTGGTACTGAGAGAGGTTGGCGATGGCTCAGAGCCTTGATTCCTCCATGAGGTCAAGAGAGACGGCACACTCTTGATCAATTTTGGGAGTTGTGACCCGCAGGGAGCCAGCTCGGAGCTCTGTTGGCGTCATCGCTTCATCTCCAAATAGCAGCCGGAACGGGGTGAAACCGGTTGCTCAAGAAGGGGTGGTCTGGATGAACCACATGATCTTGGGCAGATCTTCGGGCCACAATCCCTTGGCCAAACCCACGATGCGCTTGTTGAGACCAGACAGTATATGCCCATTGGCCCTCTCAACAACTCTGTTGGACTGTAGATGCCGGACTACTTCGAAGCATAGCTGCACCCCCAGCTCTTCGCAGAATGCTTTGAAGGACCTGGCATCGAACTGAGTGTCGTTATCCAGCATGAGCTGCTTGGGCACTCCGAAGCGGCAAACAATGTTTTGCCAAAAGAACTTCTGGACGCTTCGGGAGGTAATGGCGGTCAACGGCTCGGCCTCGACCCACTTAGAGAAGTACTCGACAGCGATGACGGCGAAGCGCAGGTTGTCCCTTGCCCTGGGAAATGGCCCTATAAGGTCCATGCCCCACCGAGCTAGGGGCCAGACGGGTGCGATGAGTTGTAGGCTGGCCGGGGGCCGATGGCTCCGCCGTCCCATCCATTGACACCCTTGGCAGGTGCGTACCAGATCTTCGGCGTCGGTGACGATAGTGGGCCAGTACACACCCTAACAGAGAGTCTTCCCGGTGAGTGCTCGAGGGGCTAAGTGGCTACCACATAAGCCCTCGTTGATTTCCCGGAGCATCTGCTGTCCGTCAGGATGGGAGATGCATCGAAGCAATGGAGAGCATACACCCGACTTGTACAGAACCCCGTTAATGACTTGATAGGGCCTTGCGCGGAGTTGAAGCCGCGCTAGCTCCGAACTAGGCCGGTCGTCCATGTCACCGTTGAGTGTCCGCAGAGTGGGCTCGCGCCAATCGCCATCGATTGTGCAAAGGACTTTGGTTGGCCGGGGGATGCCGGAGGGCCTGCTGGCACTTGGATCGGTGTGTCTCGTCGGAGAGACATTGATGGCTTGGCAAGTTCTTCGAAAAAGGCAGTGGGAGGGAGGGCTTGACCGCCAGCGCCGGCTTTAGCGAGGATGTCAGCTTGGCAATTTTCACTTCTTGGTATGCTTTGGATGGAAATCCCTTTGAAGGACGCCTCGAACTTCCGAATGGCTTCGAGGTAGGCAGCGAGATCAGGATGTCAGGCTTGGAAACTCTTATCTACGTGTCCGGACACAACTTGAGAGTTGGTCTTGACAATCACCCGGGCAGCTCCGAGCGCGTGCGCCTTGTGGAGACCCAACAACACTCCTTCATATTCAGCGACGTTATTTGTAGATTTGAAGTTCAATCGAACGGAGTATAAAGCTTGCTGGCCGGAGGGAGAAACAATCACTGCCCCTGCGCCCACTCAGGAAGCTTGGTAAGCACCATCTGAGTAAACAATCCACACCCCTTCACCGGCTTCGTCGGTGGCGTAGCTGGCCGCTGGCGTCCATTCGGCGACAAAATCGGCAAGGATCTGAGACTTAATGGCGGTCCGAGCCACAAAGGTGATACCAAACGGAGCAAGCTCTATTGCCCACTTGCCAATTCGCTCGGTAGCGTCCTTATTCTGGAACATGTTGCCTAGGGGATAAGCGGTCGGAATGACTATATCATGAGCCAAGAAGTAGTGCTGAAGCTTCCGAGATGTCATGACGAGAGCATATGCCACTTTTTTGAGCTCAGTATATCAGGTTTTCGCTCCGGAGAGGGCTTCGGACACAAAGTACACCGGGCGTTGTACCAGCTTCCCACTAGTGTCTTCTTCTTGAATCAATGCCGTACTTGCCGCGCTGCCCGAGGCGGCGAGGTAGACCAGAAGAGGGTCGTCGTCCCGGGGTGTTGCGAGGGCAATAAGATTGACGAGGTACTCCTTTATCCTATCAAAACAATCTTGGCATTCAGGGGTCCACTCTAAGTCCTTGGAGCCTCGCAGTGCCTTGAAAATGGGAAGACTTCTCTCAACCGATCTTGCCAAGAAACGGCTAAGAGCCGTGAGGCGCCCGACCAACTTCTGTGCCTGCTTCAAATTCTGAGGAGGAGACATATTCTGCAATGTGCTGACTTGGGTTGGACTGGCTTCAATGCCCCGACTGGAAACCAGGTACCCGAGCAGCTTTCCGGCCCGAGCTCCAAAGACGCACTTCTCCGGATTGAGGCGGATTCCGCACCTCTGGAGGCTGTCAAATGTTTCAGCTATATCCGTGCTATGGCAACTTTTATCCATGCTTTTAATGACAATATCGTCCATATAAGCTTTGATATTGCGACCGATCTGGTGCCCTAGGGCCTTAGATATCAACCTGGAAAAGGTGGCCCTAGCATTGCGGAGACCGACGGGCATCCGAACATAGCAGAACACTCCCGAGGGGGTAATGAAACTCGTCTTGACCTGATCTTCCTGCTTCAGCCAAATCTGATGGTACCCCAAATAGGCGTCAAGGAAACTAAGGAGCTCTGAACCGGTAGTAGAATCAACCAATTGGTTTATGCGAGGCATGGGGTAGGGGTCACGGGGGAAAGCTTTCTTCAGGGATGTAAAATCGATACACATGCGCCATTTGCTAGATGTTTTCTTCTGGACGAACACCGGGCTTGACAACCACTTAGTATGACTAACTTCCCGGATGACCATTGCTCGAAGCAACTTCTCCACCTCAGCCTTGGCGAGATCAGCTTGTTCGACGGATAGCTTTCGGAGCCCTTGGCGTACTGGGCGAGCCTTTGGGTTGACCACCAGGGAGTTCTCAATAATCGAGCGGTCGACGCCCGGTATGTCTTCGTCGGACCAAGCGAAGATGTCCAGGTTGCTACAGATGACTTCTTCGAGCTGCTTCAACACCTTTGGCTCAAGGCCACCTCCGAATCGGATAGGGTACTCATTCCCATCTTGAAGCAGGATCTTCGTGACGACCTCCCCTTCCGGAAGAGGCTTGGCCACGGGCCCCTTCGGAGGGGCATCATGCAGCACGGGGACATCTCCGATGTCTGTCAGTCCGGCTTCCTCCAGACTTCCTCGGACGCTGTGGACTTGCCTCGGCTCCAAGGGGGCTGAGTGGTCATACTCGACCCGATGGGCCGCAGCCTGATCTTTGAGGACCGAAATGGTTGAGCATCCCCCTTCCAAAGATGGCGTTGTAGGCTTATGGAGCATCGACGACATCGAAGATGATTTCTTCACTGCGGGAAAGAGGGGATTCTCCGAAGGTCACCTCCAGCCCAATCTGGCCGAGAGCATCAAGGGGTGGCCCTGTGAAGCCCTAGAGCGGCTGGGAGGCTGGCAACAAATGCTTCCGAGAAAGGCATAGCTGGTCGAAAGCCTGCACAAAAATGATGTCAGCAGAACTTCCTCCATCAACTAAGATGCGACGCACCTCGACGCCCGCAATGTCTGCTGAGATGACAAGGGGATCAGCGTGCGGGAACTTGACGCCAGGGGCATCCTCAGCAGTGAAGGAAATTGGGACGTGGGACCATTCGGGAAGTGCGGCAAGGCTGGAAGTGCCGATGTGCCCAACCTCCCACACATATTCCCTTTGCTGCCACTTGGACATAGCTCCCACAGCTCCTCCTCCGGAGATGGGCAGGACCACCCGCTTCCCTCGGTCTGCTCCATCTTTGAGCTTGGGGGCTTGGAATCTACCGACCTCCGAGATTAGCCCTGGAGCTTCTGGCTGGTCCCGACGCCCGACTACTGGGACAGCGTCAGTGCGGGGAACCGAAGCCCCTTTGTCAAAGGAGCCACGGCCGGAGCTTCGCTCGAGGTAGTCGTTCCGGAGGGTGAGGATGGTTCGGTAGGAGTCGGTGTCGTGGCTCTGGTTCTCACCTTGGACGCTGCAGTAGAGGGTTGCCTCCCCGGGGAGCGCTCTTGCTGGTGCTTTGGCTCTGGAGTGACGCCCCCCGCCGGCGGTGTGCGGGTGCTTGGCAGGACCCCTTGGGGTAATACTGAGGACTTCCCCCGAAGGTGCTTCCGGCTTCGCCGGGAATCCTGATGATGAAGGTCTGGAGCGGGGCCAGTAGGCACCTCGTACATCTTGGCGCTCGGAGCTCGAATGGAAACAATCATCGCCTGTCGGCGCAGCTGGCCTTCTTCGAACTAGGCGTACTCCTCGAAGTACGTCATGAGATGGGCTACCGAGGATATCGGCTTCTGATGGAGCTTATCAAGGGGACCCGGGTTGGTGACGCCCTCTCGGGCGGTGTCAATGACTGAGGAGGCCGATAGCCCCTTAATATGAGCCTTGGTATGCGCGAAGCGCTGAGAGTACTGTCGCAACGTCTCTTCGGGCTGCTGCTTCACCTGGAAGAGGCTCCAGGTTGACATCGGAGCCACGAAGGTTCCTTGGAAATTGTTGATGAACTTCTTCTTCAGCTGGTCCCACGACATGATGGTCCTGAGCCACAACGACTAGTACCACCGGAGAGCAATTCCTTTGAGCACCAAGGGGAAGCACTTAGCCATGGTGTCGCGGCTCCCTCCACAATCTTCTATTGCCAGAGCATACGAGCGGGAGAATTCTCCGGAGTCGGAATCCCCGGAGTATTGGGGAAGCTTTGCGGCACGGAACTTGGAGTCGAACCGCACCCTTTGTAGGTCAGGGTGCAATAGAGACTCCTCGTCGTACGACGCGTTCTCCTCCTCCCCTTTGTCTTCATCATCGCTTCGGGCTATAACCATGACCCCCAGTGCCCTGGAAGGCTCAGGAGGGCGCAGCGACGCCTCCTAGCGCCATTGGGCCAGCTCCACCTTCAACCTTGCATTCTCGGCTGCTAAGGCGTCGGCCTGGCTCCCGCTGCCTCCGTAGGCAGTCTTCGGGTCTTGCGAGCGGGCATAATCAGTCTGGAGGGCCACGAATGGGGGCCCGCCTGGAAGGTGCAGCCTGAAAGGCCCCTCCTGAGGCCCTAAGGAGTTCGCGGAGGCTGACCCCACCAAACCGGTGGGGTCCCACGCCTCCGGCACCCCTACGAGAGCCTAGCCTGGCTCCATGCTCGGTACTTCAGTGGGTTTGGTCCGACGACTGGGGTGGGCTTGGCCCTAGCGGTGTGGGCCAACCTCCGTAGGGGAGCCGTGCTCGCACTCTTCCGGCCCGACATTCTTCTGGAGTCAATGTAGAGGACGCTAGCTTCTCAGACTAAGATCCCCACGAACGACGTCAACTGTTGGTGCAACGGACTAAACCAACAGGTTTTGGAATGTGAGAGTAATGAGAGGCTAAGCTCCAAGCAGTATTCTTGGATCTTGTGTCCTTTACAACATGGGGAAAGAGAGTATTTATAGAGGAACCCAACTAGGAGGGGTCCGATACTTCCAAAACCCTCTAGTCGTTACACTGCCTGACAAAGGCCTACAATACAGACAAGGGTAGTAGCCCCATAATACAGACAAAAGGTGTAACCCTGACAGTGTATCAACCGTTCTGAGCGTTGCAGCGATTGCCTGACGCTGTGCAGACGATCGTGATCCCGTCTCCGGACCACCTTGACCGAACCGGTCCCTGGTCCTCTGTCGCGGCCTCGGAGCCTTCACACCTTCCAGAGGCTTGGCTCTGGTCTCCCGCTAGGTCTCTGCTCCGGGACCCCTCTCGCCTGCTTCGAAGCTTCCGGAGGCCCCAGGCCTCCCTGCCTTGGGGTTCGCCGATGCCTCTGGGATGGGGCGTCCGACCCATGGCCAACGAAGCCCTTCCTTCGAACTGTGCCCCCGCTCTTCATGTTCCCCACTCCCGTCGGGATTATCTCCCCCAACAAACTTAAATCTTTTTGTACTACGAAAACCCAATGTATCTTATACCATGTCAAAATTTAGCATTTTTTAGTGCTAGCTTGCTATATTTCGTTAATTAAATTTGTTTATAGGATTTTAATTAAAATATCCCAAATTTGAAATACAAGTGCCTTAAATTTGTTTATTTGAAGTTAGAACTTTTCTAGGATGAAAAATAAGTGTATATTATATAATGCCAAATTATTGAATTTTTTACTATCTTTTTTCTATTTTAGTTTTTTAAACAAATTTAAAAAATCTTTGCCGAGTGCAAATAGCACTGGCACTCGGCAAATAACCAAAAATCACCTTTGTCTAGTGCTATTTAAAAAGCACTCGGCAAAGCAGTGGAGGTACCCATTATTTCATGTGAACTCATAATGTATGCACATATGACATTTTATACATGTTTTGAAATTGATTTTTTTTACAGTTTTAGTTCAACATTTTTTAATTCATGGTAAAGTTTCATATTTTTCTGAGTTACTTTGCTATTTTTAAATAATTAATCATGTTCCTAGGATTTATTTTGAAGTAGGTCAAAATTGAACTGCATGTACATGAAATAATGACCGATAAATTGTAGAAAAAACATATTTATGTTCATTAGTCTATTTGTAATCTTTTAGCACTACATATAACTAAATATTAAAAAATCTAAGTTACGACACACTCAACTGGAAACATGGAGCACCAAGGTTTTTTAACTATAGAAAATTAAATTGAAGCCTAAAAAATATGATACTTGACATGGTGTTATTATATCATACATATATATTGTGGTAAAAATTTCATAATGTTTCGATGAAGTTTTCAAGTATGACCTTAAGAAATTGGACAATCTTCGAGAAGGTTTATTAGTTTAATTAATTAGGGATGGAATGAGTTAGGTTTAGGAGCAAGTCGATATTGTAAAATTTGTTTGAACATAAAACTTTTTGTACTACTAAAACCCAATGTTACTTATACCATGCCAAAAATTGGCATTTTTAGGGCTAGTTTGCTATTTTTCGATAATTGAAGTTCTTTATAGGATTTTAATTGTGAGATCCCAATTTTGAAATACAAGTGCTTTAAATTTGTTTATTTGAACTAAGAAAATTTTTAGGATGAAAACTAAGTATATATTATGTAATGCCAAATTATAGAATTTTTTACTATCTTTTTTCTATTTTAGTTTTTTTGAAAAAAAAATAAAAAATCTTTGCCGAGTGCAAATAGCTCTGGCACTCGGCAAAGAACAAATAAATCACCTTTGTCGAGTACCACAACATTTTGCACTCGGCAAAGAATAGATTTTTTTTTAAAAAAAGAGTCACCGAGTGCCTCCCAATTTGGCACTTGGCGAACGCTTTTTAGGGTAAAAAAGCCACGCAGATCTGGGCGCATTTAGTGCGCCCAGATCTACTCGCCCCACCCCGGTCGCCGCCCCTGCGCCGTGCGCCCCTGCCGCCCGTCGCCCCTGCGCCCCCGCCGCCGGCCGCCCCTGCGCCCCCACCGCGGGCCGCCGCCTCCGCCACCTCCGCCCCTGGCCGCCACCTCCGCCACCGGCCGCCACCTCCTCCAGCGCCGGCCCCACACGACGCTGTCCCTGACCCCTCCTCCTCCGGCCGCCAGGCCCGCACGACCCCACCCCCGGCCCCTCCTCCTCCGGCCGCCGGCCGCCTCCTCTGACCCCGGCCGTCGGCCCAACCGCCCCCTCCAACCCCGTCCGTTGCTGGCCGAGCCGCCACCCGCCCTTTGGCCCCGCGTCGACTGTCTCCACCACCTCCTCCACTTCGCTCGATTCTTCGGTAAGAATACATTTTTTAATTTTATAAAATGCAATGCAATGTCATGCTAGTTCTAGATTTTATAATGCAATGCCATGTTCAATATTGTTCTAATGTACAAGTTTTCGAATTTGTCATGCAATGTTTAATTATCATGTATAAAACATAATTTTCAATGCGTAATTGTCATGTTAAAATATAAATCAATGTTTAATTAGATGTAAAATTTGCCATGTTATTTTGCCATGTTTAAAATATAATTTCATATTTAATTATTAACATGCAATGACATGTAAAATGAGTAATGCAATGACATGTATATAATGTTTTAATATAAATGTTTTAGAAATTTTATATGTGTATGTGGATGTGATATATATGTGTATGTGGATGCTGGCCATCGTGTTGTGATATATATGTGGATGTGGATGCCGGCCATCGTATCGTGATATATATGTGTATGTGGATGCCGGCCATCGTGCCATGATATTTGTGAGTTTTGTTAGATTTGCTAAGTATTAGAGAGGAGATGTTGTCAAATTTTTTATATTTTCTATTTATTGTCGCGTAACCTAGGAGTCTCCCGTTTGGAAGAGTTACGGTTTGGAATATGCATGACTTTGCATATCTGTTGCCGTAACTGTTTCAAATTGTCCATGTTTGGACAACTGGAGGATGTGTAGATTGAGCTCGTTTTCATGCCCCATCCCAATTCAACCCAGGGTTTCGGAAGCACCTCCCCATTGTTCTCTGAACGCACATCCTCTTGGCATGTTGTCGAGACGTGCGTTTGGAGAGCAGCGGGGAGGTGCTGCCGAAATCTTGGGTTGGATTTGAATGGAGCATGAAAACGAGCTCAATCTACGCACTACGCATTCTCTAGTGGGATTAGGACCTATCTTTACCTATTAGACTGTTAGATGCATCTCGTTTCTCACTAACCCCTAAACACGGGTGTTCTTTCCTAGTTTAGTACAAGATGGATGATCGTGAGTGGATGTACACGGGTCACCCTAGTCAGGCTGAGGTGACCATGGATTGGATCAAGAACACTAAAGTATTCCTAGAGACAGTGTTTGGTAGGCAGAATGTATGTGACACGACCTGGTGTCCATGTAGTCGGTGCGAGAACAAGCACAGACAAACAAAGGAGGTCATGGGTAAACACCTCTGTAAATATGGGTTTATGCCAAACTATACCCGTTGGATGTACCATGGTGAGTCTTAGCGTCCTAGAGACGAGGTGTTGCGACAACACATGGACGATGATGAGGGAGAGGTTGGATTCATGCTAGATGACTTTGAAGATGCGCATTTTGATGAAGCACGTGAAGAGGAAGTGCTGGAGCCAATGGAAAAAGCATTTTATGACATGTTGTCCACGTCAAAGCAACCTCTTCACGGTCACACTAAGGTTTCTCAACTGGATGCAATCATATGGCTAATGGCCATCAAGTCCCAGTTTAGTTTGAGCCAAGAATGCTTCGATGTTATCTGACGGTTGTTGGTAGCCTCCTTCCAGAAGGTCACAATCTTCCAAAGAGCATGTACGAGGCGAATAAAGTCCTATGTGCACTTAAGATGCCTTATGAGCACATACATGCTTGTCCCAACGGATGCCTTTTGTGATGAAATGTGAAATTTGTGATGAAATGTGAATTTGTGATGAATTTTGTGATGAAATATGAATTTGTGATGTATTTTGTGATGAATTGTGAGTTTGTGACGAATTTTGTGATTAAATGTGATTTTTGGGATGAAATGTGCATTGGATAAATTAAAAAAAAACATTTTCCCGAGTGTAGCACTCGACAAAGCCACACAAAACACACAGAATCGTGCCACATGACGCGTTTCTGTGCGTTCTTGGTATTTTGCCGAGTGCTATTCTATGCGGCACTTGTCAAAGCACCGTGGATTTACCGAGTGCTATTTTATGTGGCACTCGGCAAAGCCACAGTGCCACATGCGCGCTACCTTGCATGGCTTTGCCGAGTGCCACATGGGGCACACTACAAAGGTACTTCGCCGAGTGCCACGTGAGGCACTCGGCAAATGCCGTTAGGGCGCCCCCAGCCATTAGATGGCGAGTTTTGTCGAGTGCCTCATGTGGCACTCGGCAAACACCCTCATCGCTGACAACCATTGTGCCGAGTGCCCTTTGCCGAGTGTGGCACTTGGCGAAGCCTTACCGAGTGGAAAAGAGGCTTCGCCGAGTGCCCTAGACACTCAGTAAATAGGGTTTCTCCCGTTGTGCAAAGAATAGAATAGGCATACTATTGCCAACTAATATCAAATCAAGGCAAAGGAGAGTCCACTCAGGCAGGCAGTTCAGCATATTTTCATTTTGATACTAAGTTAGAGCATGAATCAGGTACATTCAATAAGCGGATGGAGCTAGAATTCGAAGTATCAAAAATGTAAAGAGTAAGAATCACTTAACTGGTATCCCCAGTCCACAGGGCAATCTACCTCTCTTATTGCGGTTACTTCATCATGTGTAGTTGGATCAGTGTAATCCAAAACCATGTTATGGCAACTAACTACTATTAATTCATAATTACGGACAACAACTACGTACACCAAATGGACCTCCATGGCCACAATCTATTCCTTGGTAAGCTTCTTCAAGTATCAAAGCCAGTTCCGGTCGAGCCAGTGCTAGTGGTCGAGCCTGAAAAACAAGATGCATGCCCAAAGCCCGCAATCCACAAGACAATTGTTCAAGTTGGGCAGTGTTCTGCGCCGAAATCTGAAATGCTTAAATTTTTTACTACTATGGGGCAAACACGTTCTACGCCCGTAGAGGCTCCCTTAAAGGCTCCAGTACAAAAGCAGGCGGGCTCACTTTCTGTTGATAAATGGACATACAGAGACGAGGATTATATCGAATACGAACCAGGCAAACCATTATTACCCCAACGAGTACTTAAGAGTATGTCCTGGTAGATGAGAACATTTCATGACTGGTACCTCAAAGCGTCTTCGTTGGAGTTACACAAATAGAAGTGAAGGTTCCAAAAGAAATATTCAACTGCCCAGAGTTTATTCTTGTATTATTTTTCAACGACTTCCATCGGATGTTCCATCTAAAGCGAACTGACATTACAAGCATGATGCTCTGGTGCATGTAAGTACTTTTTACTTTGTCAATACAACGCAAAAATCAATCATGTCTTATATTGACTATTGTTTCATAACATATGCAGTTTGAATTCATGATGTGACACGTCTATTAAATATGGGTATTTGAACTCATCATTGATAAGTCAAAGTACACTGAACCCAATACTAAATCGGAACGATGACAAGTACTGGACTGCGGGTCGAAAAAAGTTTCAAAATAAGATGTTCAATAAAGACCAAGACGCACTTAAGAAGAGTAAAAGGAATTGTGCCGCGTTGTACATTGCGCAATGCATGTTTCAATGGAAGGACAGAAAAATGATAAATGGGGCATATAACTTTAAGTAAGTATACCCACTATATCCACTTAATCACATTTTATTGATTATGAAACTAACATAATCATATATTATTTTGATAGTGATCATTGGATTGCACTTCTGATATACCCTAAGAACTCAAGGGTTTATGTGCTCGACTCTCTCGACAAACCCAAAAAAGAATATCAAGATGTATTAAATGTTATTTAGAGTGCATACAAATATTACGTGGAAAGGTTAGGTGGCCCACGTGATCCACAGAGGCCGAAAGATATGCATATCAGAACCAACTATCTGGTAATATTATATTTTGAAATTTCTTAATTCAATTGATAAAGCCAAACTATATATCGTTCTAACTTTGTCTATTTTGAAGTGTCACAATCTCCTGGTTCGGTGCATTGCGGGTATTATACTTGTGATTTCATGAGCAATGACTTAGGAAAGTTTGCGCGGACAGTATCTAAGGATACTAAAGAAGTAAGTTGATTTATTGTGTGTTAATCTAATATAACTTGCAACGTATGTACTTATATGTTACGTATGCAGGCGTCAGGTCCATCAATCGTTGCCGAGAAGAGCCAACTCTCAGAATCACAAATGTATTTCATCGTATCAAGGATGTGCCGCTTCACGATGCATGAAGTTCTTCATGAGCGTGGAGTATTCTTCGATCCTGAGGGTGAAGTGGCCAAGCATCCAACTCTGTATGATTGGGCTGGAAGAACTAAAAGGCAAGTACAACTAATCACTAAGAATTTTGAAGCTAAGAAGCAAAAAAAAGATGCGCAAGATGTGAGTTGGCCTTCCGAGAAGAAACATTAAACAAAATATTCATGTATACTGCTGTGGATGGATGTGTGGAGTTGTGAATACAAGCTGTGAATCTTGAGGGTGAACAATTGTTAATTTTGAAGTTCCGATGATGAGATGTAAACTTTGTAAACTTGATTTGTGATAAATGTGAACTTTGTAAATTTGTAAATCGATGTTGTTGTTGTGTTGATGTTGTTGCTGCTGTGGATGGCTGTGTGGAGCTGTGAATACATTGTGGTTTTGTTATGTTGTGTTACTGCTGTGGAGCTCTGAATTTCCAAATATATATCCTGGAGACTGTTTGAATTAAAGTTTATAACATTTTTGTAAAATGGGGGAAAACACAGTAGTGGCGGGCAGGCTGACGTCATCTGCCCGCCACTGATGTTAGCCATAGCAGTGGCGGGCAGATGACGTCAGCATGACCACCACTACTGTTGACACAGTGGTGGCGGGCACGCTGACATAATCTGCCCGCCACTTCTGTTAGCCATAGTAGTGGCAGACAGATTATGTCAGGGCACCCGCCACCACTGTTGACACAGTGGTGGCGGGCAATCTGCCCACCACTGTTGTTAGCCATAGTAGTGGTGGGCAGATTACGTCAGCGTGTCCGCCAAGCAGTGGCGGGCTGGTTGCCTGCCACTATAGTACGTTTTTGCCCGCCGCTACAATGTCGCTTTGTAGTAGTGTGCATTCGATAAAAATTTAACCTTCTAGACCAGTGTTAATGGAAAGTTTTACCATACTCCTCCAAGAGAGATATCATAAGAAACTGTACCTGAATATCAGCAAGAAAATAATTTCCCTACCAGTTTGTTGCACTACAGCAAAAGTACATTCAATATAAAAACAGTTTATATTATAATAGGCTAGCATATCAATACATGCCATCATATTTCGTCAAAATTGTGTTCTTGGTGATGAGGTACAATGGCCATTTCTTCTCATAAGCCATGGTACGCGTGCTCATATAACAAATAAAAAGATTTTGCAGTTTAGTTTACGCATTCAAGATAACATAAACGGTATCAGGAACATTTTAGACGGTTAAAGGGTCAAGCAATGCCTAACGCACACTACTTTGTGAAATGATATTATACTAGACATAGAGGCGCCCCCATCGATAAGCCACATCAAAAAGAACCTAATGATGACTCAAAAACATGTTATTTGATGAGTCCGACGTTTTAAAGAATTTGCTAAATATTTGTTGATTGTATTATAGTCGACTGTCAACCTTATGTTCAAGCAATGGTGAGTTTTGGGTATAATCTGTACTCCAATATGATAGAGAACATCACTTTGCCTTTTATGAAAATAAGCTTTATCTTGACAACAAAGGCACCCAATTGTGTGCTCCATTTTCTTTAGATTCTTTGCAAAACTTAAAAAGTAAGCAGCTTCTATCATCAAAAATATTATAAGGGAAATAGTAAAAGTGGAAAAATGGAAGTCATATTTTACCATTATGAATAATATAAAAGAATTAAATATGAGCAGCAAATATTCAAATAATTCAATGCACTATAAAGGGAAAGCAGTCCTGACATTGCGAATTCTCATATAATTATTTATGAACTTTAAAATGTGTAAGCTTTATGGAAAACAAAGATGTAGTTCAAAAAATACAGAATTCAAAGGATGGATTGACCAGTTACACGAATAAACAGAAACAGACAAGACTTCTATAATACTTCTATAATGTTATTACCATCTACAGATTCAGCTTTTTAAGCTATCGAGGATATTGGTTCTTTGTTACCCTCTGTTATCACTGATCACAAAATATCAGGGTGATAACCATCTTAAAGAAATTTTCCGTGGTTTAAAATCAAGCAGTTATTGAAATGTAAACCCAAATGACAAAACCATCAACCTAACAATTGCAGCTTCTTTTAAAGTGTTGGACCGGAAACGGCGACCAGAGGGGGGGTGAATGGGAGCTTTTAAAATTTCGGGCTAAAAACTTAGCCTTCGGTTCTGTTCTGTCTTCTGCGGAACAGGCTTCGAACACTACCTTCGAAGGTCTGGTTCGGAGGTACTTCAACACCTTCGAACACAGGCTTCGGAGGAGCAAAAGTTCGAAGTCAAGAAGACTTCGCTTCCACGAACAACCCTCGAAAATCTACTCTGCTAAGCCAGTGCAGGCTCCGCACACGAGGTGCTTCGAGCAGGCTTCGCACTTCACCCTTCGCAAGAGTGGACAGCCCTCTGAGGACTTCGACCAAGTACTTGGCGACAGCAACTGGTGCTGGGCTTCGTACGCGAAGGTCTACACGCACACAAAAGGGACTATGCTAAAGGCTTCGACACAAGAAGCAAAACGGACCTCGGTCAGGGCTACGCTAGTAAGCAGCGAGGTTACACCTCCTGTTACACAGAGCGAGTGCTCACTGACAAAGCACACCACGCACGAAAAACTACCTTCGCCTCAACAGGCTTCGGTGCACTAAACTAGCGAAGTATGCAAAGCTAGCTCAAGCAAAAAGCACAAGAAAAACAGGGCTTCGCCGCTTGAACAAGGAACACTGAAAATAAATTGAACTCAGAATGAATACAGCGAGGTCTGTCTACAGGAGCTCAACAGTAAATGCTCAAAGTGTTAAATGTTACCTACCGAGCCCCCATATTTATAGCCCACGGCTTCATCCTAAGGAAGTGACTACAATACCCCTAGGGTTTACAACTGATTTGTCTCTACAGTACTAAGGGGTACAAAAGGTAGTCCACCTTTATTCTGGAGGCTTCTCTGTCAGCTGCAGAGGGGACAGTGTCAGCCTTTTTCAGAACAGACAGTGTCAGCCTTTACAGTGTTGACTTCTGGAACCTCCCTTCGCACCGGAGGGTGCGGTAGCTTCGGCGAGAAGCCTGCAGCCTGTTGGCCTTCGCTCCGCCGAAGAAGTCCTTCGATACAGTGACGGTTTTAAGCTGAAGCCGTCAAAGCCCCTTGGGTCTTCGCACCACCACCTCCGGAGTGGATCACCACGGCTTCGCAGCTACTCCGAGCTCGAACACCGTCCGTCCGTGTACCGAAGCCATGCATGGCCGAAGCACCACAAGTCATCCTCACTCCGAAGCCCCACCTTCGGAGTACCACCCTTCGAACTCCCTCCTTCGTCCAAGGCCTCCGCATGAAGCATTCCATGAGCACTCCGTCGCAGTGCCTCTCCCCGAGCACACTCCACGACGAGCCTCACCCGGACCATGCCTTCGATGCGCCTTGACTTCTGAGACCTTCGTCGGGTACCTTCGAGTGTCTCCCTCCGGAGCACACTTCGAACTCCTTGCCTCCGCAGAGGACTTGATCCACCAACTCCGAAGTCACTCCATCCGGAGTACCTTCGAAGTGCCTCACCTCCGAGGACTTTGTCTCGGAGTACCTTCAGCCGGAGCCACGCTCCGCACTCTCTGCCTTCACCTGGCACGCCTCGACCCGAGGACCGACCCGGACCTCCTTCGCAGCCACCGTGACGGAGCTCCCCGCTCCCCTGGCATCAAGCCTCCCGCTTGACCCAGGTTCACCTGGCTCGAACCTTGTCCGTCGCCTCCGAAGTCCCTGCGCACCACCGACAAGCAAACAAGTGTATCCAGTACTCCGGAGACCTCTCCGGGATAGCAACATCCGGTACACACTCCGGTGTACCGCCCAAAGTACCGAAGCCATCGGTACGAACCCTGTCATCGTGTACTGCCGGACCCCTCCGACAGGCACACTCCGCTGCACAGCTGCAGCAAGCAAACACCGAACACCCTTCGGTGACACACCTCCGAACACCCTTCGGAGGTACCACCTCCGAAGCCCCTCCGAAGGTACCCTTCGAACAGAGGGTAAAATCCAGTCAATCACTCATCACAAACCACCGAAACCAACCCTTGGTTTCTCAATCTCCCCCTTGATGAGTGCATTGACAACCAAATCGAGGTTCAAGAAAATTTAAAAACTTTCAGCACACAAGTGACCATAAAAACTCAAAAAGAGCCAAAGCATGTCACTTGATAAAAGAATTTTTCTCCCCCTTTCTCAAAAGAGTAAAAGCCCTTTTTGGCAAATCTCCCCTTGATAAGAACTCCCCCTGAGTTAAGCAAATTTTTCTCCCCCTTTATGTCAAAAACTCTCCCCCTTCTAAAAATTATGCCTTCTTGCGGCAGAGACCATAGCACACCTCTCCCCCTTTGGCAATGCAAGCATCAAGGAGCATTCAAAAGATGCAAAGCTTCGAAATGAATAGAATTGCAAAGACATATAATGCAAAAATATGCCAAAATTAACACAAATGGTCATGTGCTCAGCTCAATTTAACAATCTGTGAAACAAGATGATGGCATGTGATTTTGTCATTTTGAAGTAAAAACATCACCACTTAATCAAAACAGCTAGACATGTGAAGGCAAGGACTGCGCAAAGCTAACAATTTCTACCCTTAGACAAACAAGTCTTGTGCAAAAAGGAGCTTTGAAAGCAAACTTGATGAGCAATTAAATTTGTTGTTCTTTTCTTAATGCCAGGGGTTATTTGTTTGTCCACCTTATACTTTCCAATCAAGCCAAGCCTAGGCAAGAAAGCCATCTGAAGCTTAAGGCGGTGATTTTGGCATACACTACACTATCCCAGTTCAGACCAAAGTGCAATGGTAAGCAGTCTAGAATAGAGTAGTGCGACAAACAAACCCTCCTGGATCTTTTCATTTAAACCAGGCAAAACATGGATTTTTGATTTTGATTCAGATGAATGAAATATTTTGATGAATATCCATGAATAATGAACACATTTTTCAAGTTGCAAATTTTCGCATCCAAAGAACAGTGTCTTGCTGTCAAGTAGATAAAAGATAGCTAAAAGCAGTCCAGCCTAAACAAGCTAGATACAAGATTGTGCGGTGAGCAAGTTTTGATTTTAGAAAATAAAACATCATGCACAATCAATGTTCCAGACATATTTCATAGAGCTGAGCTGTCATGATTTGTTTGAATTAAACGCAGGCATATAATAGCAAAAGATGTAAGTGCAATTCCACACATAGTGAGTATATGCAAGACAATTAAAATCAGCTCCCCCTCACAAAATGCCGTAAGGGTGACAAATGCCAAGTTCCCCACGCAAGTAAGCAAATCGAGAAGCATCGAGGGGTTTTGTAAAAATATCGGCAAGCTGGTGTTGGGTATCAACATATTGAAGTTCAATATCACCCTTCTCATTGTGATCTCTGAGAAAATGATACCGTACATCAATGTGTTTGGTTCTGGAGTGCTGAACCGGGTTGTTTGCAATACAGATAGCACTAGTGTTATCACAGAAAAGTGGAACACTCTTATAATCTAACCCGAAATCCCGCAAAGTGGAAACCATCCACAAAATCTGAGAGCAACAGCTAGCTGCAGCAACATATTCGGCCTCAGCCGTTGATTGTGCAACACTAGACTGTTTGCGGGAAGACCAGCAAACCAGAGACGTACCCAGAAAATGACAAGTACCAGAGGTACTCTTCCTATCAATTCTACACCCAGCAAAATCCGCATCTGAATAACCTCTAAGACATAAAGATGAAGACGATGAATACCATATGCCAAATTCAAGGGTGTGTTTGAGATACCTTAAGATGCGCTTAACCGCTTGGCGGTGCGAAGCTCGTGGTGAAGCCTGAAAACGAGCGCACAGACACACAGCGAAGTGTATGTCCGGCCTCGTGGCAGTCAAGTAGAGGAGGGAGCCGATCATGCTCCGGAACTCCTTCTGATCTACGGCTTCTCCATCTTCGTCAGGGTCCAACGCTACAGATGTAGCCATTGGAGTGGCGAGGGGCTTCGCATCGGACATGTCGAATTTCTTGAGCAGGTCCTTGGTGTACTTCGTCTGGTGGACGAAAGTGCCTTGTTTGCTTTGCTTGATTTGCAAACCAAGGAAAAAGGTGAGTTCACCCATCATCGACATTTCAAACTCCCTGCTCATGGTATCTGCAAACTCGGCAACCAAAGCATGAGAAGAGCCACCAAAGATGATATCATCCACATAAATCTGAACTAGGAGGAAATCTTTGCCATGCTTGAGAGTAAACAAAGTTTTATCAACAGAGCCCATCAAATACCCTCGCTCAAGCAGAAAAGACTTAAGTCTATCATACCAAGCCCGAGGGGCCTGCTTGAGTCCATAAAGAGCCTTATGAAGTTTAAGGACTTTATGTGGGTACCTGGGGTTTTCAAAACCAGGGGGTTGTTTTACATAAACATCTTCACCTATGAAGCCATTAAGAAAAGCACTTTTGACATCCATTTGATAGAGTTTGAATCCCCGGGATGTCGCAAAGGCAAGCAAAATCCTAATGGCCTCAAGGCGAGCAACAGGTGCAAAAGTTTCAGTAAAATCAATCCCTTCTAGTTGAGAAAAGCCCTGAGCTACAAGTCTAGCCTTATTTCTAACAATTGTTCCATCCTCCCCTTGTTTATTTTTAAAAATCCATTTTGTTCCAATGAAATGAACATTTGGTGGAGGATCAACTAAAGTCCAGACTTGGTTTCTTTCAAAATTCTCAAGTTCCTCATGCATGGCATTGATCCAACTAGAATCAGAAAGTGCATGACTAACATCTAAAGGCTCGAAAGAAGCAACAAAAGCAGCATTAGTGAAATGGGCATGAGAACGTGTTACCCTTTGATCAAGCTCACCAATGATCTGCTCGGGAGGGTGCATCCTTTGAACATGATGTGGAGCCTCGCGGCGGGATGCAGTCTCCCCCTCAACTTGTGCGTTGGAGTGGTCCAAGATGACCGATGTTGAGGTAGTCGCTTCGGGACCTCGTGCCGAAGTAGTAGAAGCGGGGTCAGCTTCGGGGGTCGACGTCGAGGGTAGTAGGGGTTCATCCTCGAATTCTCCGGGATCTTCGTCTTCGAATAAGGTCTGTTCCATGTCGTGTTCATTTGCCTGTTCAAAAGCAGAACTAACAGAGGGGGTTGATTCATCAAAAGTCACATCACATGACTCGATGACAGTGTTAGTTTCCAAGTTATAAACACGATAGGAATGACCATGAGTAGTATAACCCAAAAAGATCCCGTCAGAAGATCGCGACTCAAATTTATCCAAGTTACCACGTTTTAGGATAAAGCAGCGACAGCCAAAAACTCGAAGATGAGTAACCTTGGGCTGTCTCCCAAAACGCAGCTCATAAGACGTCAAGTTTAAAATAGAGCGCAAGAAAATTCGGTTTGAGATGTAACAAGCAGTGTTCATGGCCTCAGCCCAGAATTTTCTAGGAGTCCTATGCTCATCAAGCATCGTCCTAGCCATCTCAACCAAAGTGCGGTTTTTCCTCTCAACAACACCGTTCTGTTGAGGAACCCGCGGAGCAGAGAATTGATGTTCTATGCCATGCTCCATGCAAAAGTCAACAAAGAGACTATTTTTGAACTCGGTGCCATTATCGCTTCGAATGAATTTTAATGCACCTGGGAGTTCAGTGAAAAGTCTCAAAGCCAAGCTCCGAAAGTGTGAAAACACTTCATCCTTGCTGGCAAGAAAGAAGACCCAAGAGTAGCGAGAGAAATCGTCGACAATAACAAGTACATACCACTTGCCTCCTAAAGAAATAACCCGAGAAGGACCTACAGTGTCCATATGGAGAAGTTCTCCGGGCTGTTCAGTCATCACTGTGGTGACTGGCGAATGCGAAGCGGCAATCATTTTTCCATGTCGACATGGAGCGCAAACTAAATTCTTCTCAAACTTGAGCTTGGGCAATCCTCGGATCAGGCCTAGGGCGCTCAGACGAGCGAGCAACTCAAAGCTCATATGCCCTAGTCTCCTATGCCACTTCCAAAGCTCAGAAGTCGAATGTGCAACAAGACAATGAGAAGAACCAGACGACTCTGAAAAATCAGCTCCAAAAACTCTCCCAACCCTAAAGATCTTACACACCACAACGCCATCTGAATTGAGCACTTGCGAAGTATCGCGATGAAATCGCACTTCGAAGCCCTCATCAAGCAACTGAGATACAGACAACAAATTGTATCCCAGGTTCTCAACCAAAGCAACATCTTTGAGAGTGAAGTTTGAATTAATTCTTACCACACCTTTACCTTTCACTCTACTCCTTCGATTGTTTCCGAAGGTGATATGTTCCCTTTGCTTGGTTGTGGTGAGGCTGGAGAACCAAGCTGCATCTCCGGTCATGTGGCGCGAACAACTGGAGTCCATGATCCACGTGCCCTCCAAGCCTCGACCTGTCGCCTACACATGAGAAGAACGCCTCGATCGCTCAGTGCTGGGGTGAGTAAAATAATGACGAGGCATCCAGCACTGAGTGACACGAGTAGTAGGCACAGTAAAAGTAGACGGTCTACGCACATAAAAATCAGAATGATGCAAAGTGCGAGGTCTACCAACATGCAAAGAACGGAAAGCATGTCGAGGTCTCCTACTCTGACGAGGTACAAAGCTACTCGCCCGAGGTCTACCACCATATGGAACATGGTGAACACCTCGAGGAGCAAAACCTCTCCGAGAAGCACGGGGAGCCTTGAAAACAGGACGAGAGTAATACTCAGACTCATGCATACCTAAAGATGGGTAATGCATGTCCTGATAGCTCATCGCCTGTGCACGTCGCTCATCCTTGATGCGACGGAAACAGAAACCAATCAAATGACCCGCCCGCTGACAATAAGAACAATGAAACACTCTCCTAGGGGCACTCTCATGGGTCACAGGAGCAATTCTCACAGGCTCCTTGGGTTTCTTTTGTGTGGTTTTCTTGGGAGGATTTTTCTTGGCAGGAGGAGTGGTTTTCTTTGGTGGATGGGTAGGCTTTTTGGCTGATGGGGTGTCCAACAGAGCTTTCTCTTTCTCTAGGGTGGTGGGAGAGGTAAAAACAGTTTTGGTCTTACTGTCTGAAGCTATCCTCTCAAAACCCAAACCTAGAGCTACCCCGGCTCTGTCAGCACACAACTTGGTCTTGGCCAAGAGCAAATCCATCCTACCCTTCCCTTCAGTGCATTTATTCACCACAGAAAGAAGGTATTCATTTTCGGACATGAGGTTTTCAGCTCGCTCTCTGACAGTGCCTAGCTGGTCCTTAAGGGTGATGCAAGTGTCACAAACAGGTTGCACATCCTTAGAACTACCGGCCCTCTCCAATCTAGCCTCTAAATCATGAACATGCTTATCACGTAAAGTAATGCTATCGCGTAATAAAGAGCAGTTCATGCAATCAATAATATCATGAGGTCTAGAATCCACCTCCAAAAGCTGCTTCTGTGCAGTCTCAAGCTCAGAGAGAGTTTGAGCATGTACAGAGCGCAACTGAGCAAGCTCACCCATGACAACAGAACAAGACTCACATTCAGCATCATCAAACTTAGACTTAAGCATGGCATATTCAGTAGATACAGATTCTAGCCTAAGTCTAAGGTCTTTTCTTTCTCTAGCGGCTTGCACAAGCAATCTATCCTGACCAAGCACTACTTCATTCAGCTCATCTATTTTAATTAGAAGCTGGTCAGATGATAGGTTTACCTCAGATGAGTCAAGCTCATCGCCGCTGTGATCGCTATCAGCCATGAAGCAAAGGCCGGTGAAGTCACGTCCCTTCTTGTCCTTCTTGTCCTCCTTCCTTGGGGACTCCTCCTCCTCAGAGCTCGACTCCTCAGTTGAGGAAGTGTCGATGTCGCTGAGAGCAGCAACAAAGGCTCTGGAAGCGGCCTTGGCTACTTTCTTAGCCATCTTGCCGCGCTTGCCCTTCACAAAGGGCTTCCTCTCCTTTTTGTGGAATTTGGGGCGGTCACTCTCATCTCTCTTTTTGACCTTGGGGCAATTGGCCTTAATGTGAGAGGTGTCGCCACATTCATAACAGCCACTAAAACCACTTCTCCTCTGATCCCGTCTCTCATGATGAAAGCGGGTGAACCTCCGGGCAATGAGAGCAAGCTCATCATCAGCTAGAGTATCCACCTGCTCCTTTGTGACGGAGACCAGGGAGGACAACGCAAAACCATCTGCAAGAACACAAGTGCCTGATGTGCTTGGTTCTGCAGTGGTGCCACGGCTAGTGCTGGAAACCAATGCCAATGGCTGTGGCAAAGAGCTTCTGTGCACTGCAAGAGATGCCTTGGCAATCTCTGTGGACTTCAGCTTGCTAAAGAGTTCATCACAGGTCAATGTGACATAGCCTGTGGACTCCTCAATGCTGGATATCTTCACCTCCCATATGCTACGGTCAAGAGCATAGAGAAGCTTGATAGCCCTGTCGTGATCACTGTAAGCAAGCGTCCCGTTGGATCGCAAGTTACTCACTATCGCGTCAAAGCGAGAAAACATGGCATCTACAGATTCACCAGGTGCCTGCACAAACAGCTGATACTGTTGATTGTAGGTGCTTTGGCGCCTGGCCTTGATCTGAGCAGAGCCCTCATGAAAGACAGTGAGTGTTGTCCAAATCTCCCTAGCAGTCCTAAGGTGCTGCACCCTATCAAACTCACTCCGACTCAAGCCAATGAACAGTATGTTCCTTGCCTTCGAGTTGGCAATATACTGATCTTTTTCGGTTTGAGTGGTGCAGGTATCAGGGATGGAGTATTGTGAGTCCACAATCTCCCAAATTGCATTTCCTTGGCTTAACAAGTAAGCCTCCATGCGCACCTTCCAGTATGCAAAATCTGTCCCATCGAACAGAGGAATTTTACTGCCTCTATCCATGTCGCCAACAGATCACAAAACCGGTTAAGGTCAACTGGTGATCTTAACCTGCTCTGATACCAATTGTTGGACCGGAAACGGCGACCAGAGGGGGGGTGAATGGGAGCTTTTAAAATTTCGGGCTAAAAACTTAGCCTTCGGTTCTGTTCTGTCTTCTGCGGAACAGGCTTCGAACACTACCTTCGAAGGTCTGGTTCGGAGGTACTTCGACACCTTCGAACACAGGCTTCGGAGGAGCAAAAGTTCGAAGTCAAGAAGACTTCGCTTCCACGAACAACCCTCGAAAATCTACTCTGCTAAGCCAGTGCAGGCTCCGCACACGAGGTGCTTCGAGCAGGCTTCGCACTTCACCCTTCGCAAGAGTGGACAGCCCTCTGAGGACTTCGACCAAGTACTTGGCGACAGCAACTGGTGCTGGGCTTCGTACGCGAAGGTCTACACGCACACAAAAGGGACTATGCTAAAGGCTTCGACACAAGAAGCAAAACGGACCTCGGTCAGGGCTACGCTAGTAAGCAGCGAGGTTACACCTCCTGTTACACAGAGCGAGTGCTCACTGACAAAGCACACCACGCACGAAAAACTACCTTCGCCTCAACAGGCTTCGGTGCACTAAACTAGCGAAGTATGCAAAGCTAGCTCAAGCAAAAAGCACAAGAAAAACAGGGCTTCGCCGCTTGAACAAGGAACACTGAAAATAAATTGAACTCAGAATGAATACAGCGAGGTCTGTCTACAGGAGCTCAACAGTAAATGCTCAAAGTGTTAAATGTTACCTACCGAGCCCCCATATTTATAGCCCACGGCTTCATCCTAAGGAAGTGACTACAATACCCCTAGGGTTTACAACTGATTTGTCTCTACAGTACTAAGGGGTACAAAAGGTAGTCCACCTTTATTCTGGAGGCTTCTCTGTCAGCTGCAGAGGGGACAGTGTCAGCCTTTTTCAGAACAGACAGTGTCAGCCTTTACAGTGTTGACTTCTGGAACCTCCCTTCGCACCGGAGGGTGCGGTAGCTTCGGCGAGAAGCCTGCAGCCTGTTGGCCTTCGCTCCGCCGAAGAAGTCCTTCGATACAGTGACGGTTTTAAGCCGAAGCCGTCAAAGCCCCTTGGGTCTTCGCACCACCACCTCCGGAGTGGATCACCACGGCTTCGCAGCTACTCCGAGCTCGAACACCGTCCGTCCGTGTACCGAAGCCATGCATGGCCGAAGCACCACAAGTCATCCTCACTCCGAAGCCCCACCTTCGGAGTACCACCCTTCGAAGTCCCTCCTTCGTCCAAGGCCTCCGCATGAAGCATTCCATGAGCACTCCGTCGCAGTGCCTCTCCCTGAGCACACTCCACGACGAGCCTCACCCGGACCATGCCTTCGATGCGCCTTGACTTCTGAGACCTTCGTCGGGTACCTTCGAGTGTCTCCCTCCGGAGCACACTTCGAACTCCTTGCCTCCGCAGAGGACTTGATCCACCAACTCCGAAGTCACTCCATCCGGAGTACCTTCGAAGTGCCTCACCTCCGAGGACTTTGTCTCGGAGTACCTTCAGCCGGAGCCACGCTCCGCACTCTCTGCCTTCACCTGGCACGCCTCGACCCGAGGACCGACCCGGACCTCCTTCGCAGCCACCGTGACGGAGCTCCCCGCTCCCCTGGCATCAAGCCTCCCGCTTGACCCAGGTTCACCTGGCTCGAACCTTGTCCGTCGCCTCCGAAGTCCCTGCGCACCACCGACAAGCAAACAAGTGTATCCAGTACTCCGGAGACCTCTCCGGGATAGCAACATCCGGTACACACTCCGGTGTACCGCCCAAAGTACCGAAGCCATCGGTACGAACCCTGTCATCGTGTACTGCCGGACCCCTCCGACAGGCACACTCCGCTGCACAGCTGCAGCAAGCAAACACCGAACACCCTTCGGTGACACACCTCCGAACACCCTTCGGAGGTACCACCTCCGAAGCCCCTCCGAAGGTACCCTTCGAACAGAGGGTAAAATCCAGTCAATCACTCATCACAAACCACCGAAACCAACCCTTGGTTTCTCATAAAGGATCACTAAAGAAAAAGGAGAGTACAAGACCCGTAATCCACAATAAATATACAATAAACAAATAATGGATATTTTCGCCCATAGTAATTACTTTGATCTACAAAGCTAAGATTAAGTTCCCCCTAACAAACCTGCGTTGAATGCATGGCTATTTTCACTATCAATTACAAGGAATAATGGATATCTTGTAAAGGGAATCAGATCTTCTAGATAAAGATTGTTTGGACCTGGCAAAGATACAATCATGTCAGCCTCTCAGCAAGAAATTAACCCATCAATCTAGTTAGGCACAAACCTCGAAGACCATAAAAGGTGGACTTATCTGAACTATGTCATTGCACGGAGATATAACTCTAGAAAGAAAACTTATGTGAAGATAAATGCTTACCTCCATTTCCACGGGGACCAAGCCATAGATGATTATCTGAACTGATATTAGAATTTGGCTTATCAACAGGATACACAGAAGTAACCCTTGCATATGATGATGAGCTAGAGGCATACTTTTGACAATTAATGCTCTGCTCAGTAAAGCCTGAAACTGTCATAATTGGAGCCAGAATTATAACAAAATAATAACTTAAAAACAAAATTTAATATACTATTACACTATTACAAAGCCAGATCAAGAAGGGAACCTGATGCTGATAAATAGATGAGTAAGATGCTATCTTGAGAAAGATCCTCACATATTGTGGCAAGAACCTACAAATTACAAACTTATGCTGTGACACCACAGAGCAAGGTTGTAGTGGAAAAGTACAAATCATATGAACCATCAAGCTCATGAGTGAATATAAGTGCATCCTGATGCATTACAATTTACAACAAGCAAACACAGTGTCAATCAATAGTGTGACATGGCTCTGTGGTAGATCTGAAATATTATCACATTTTCCTATGATTATGCCAGAATATAATTTTAATCCTACTATAGTACAAAAATTGAACATGAAAGAGAAAAGGATAACTTGGATAAGTAACCTATTGCCAGAAGATGAGAGACTGTAGGATGATATAAAATTGCCTTTTGAGGATTTGAAGGAAGACTTCCATCAGATATCTCTGCTGATAGGTGAATATCAAACAGACCAGAGGGTCCACTCTGATCACTTACAGTACCATTTTCTGTAAGCTCTTTAGCATTGATCTGGTATGACCCAGTGGGCTCCCACTCCAAACACTATAGCATCCTGAAAGTGTCCGGAGTTAGTTCTGTGAACTTGACATGCATTACATATAGCAACAATCTGTCATGCTTGTTTTTATAGCATATTATTGTGGAAGACAAGTGAAAGGAAGAGTAAATTATTGATGCAGGGAGAGTATATAAGACCTCATTTCTGTGATAGCTTGTCAATACAGCTTCTTTCAGTTTCAGTACTCTTTTTGAATGGAACCGTGCAATAGATGCAAGGTTTGATGGAAAAGAATCTCAAGCAAATTATCGTATCTCAGTGACCTAGATCCCTTGTATGCTCCATCAGCTTTCAAGAATCTCCCAAGCTCTTGAAGCACTTGTTTCCATTCCTTGAAGTTGGTTTTCTAAGTAGTATGAGGTCAAAAAGTTGTTAGTATGAAAGAATTAAATGGCAAGGCTTTTTTAATTTGGATAAAGGATAAAAATGTAATTCTCTATGGAAAAGAATAAAACAACAACATGTGAAAACGAGAAACAAATAAACAAACTGCATATGCCATAAGTTCCAAGATGCTAAGGAGCTTTCACATTTTCACTGCACCAAAAGCTACTTTTACTAAAAGCTGCTGGCTTGGAATAAGTCCTTTGGTTTGGCTTTTGGCTTCCTGGAAGCAAAAGCTGCTCCCAAAAGCTAAACCAAAGGGACCCTAAGCATCCAATTGGCATAATACTATATTACTATTGGTTATTTAACCCTCATGCATGCATATCATTTCTCAATTAAGCACTGAGAGAACGATGTAGGATATTTATGTCCCTGAAAGGTATTAGAACTTGTGAAATTGCATTAGTTCATTCTTCATCTGTGTTCAAGGGATAATTTATGAAACCAACTTAACAATAAATGACATCTGTATCCTAAAGAAACGTTCAATTCATGCAAATCCAACATGTAAATCAACTAAATCCCAAAGGCAAAACAAGCACTGAACAGTGGTGTTACTTCAGTTCACCACAAATAAGGTAAGATTTTGATTTGAAGTTCCGTACTACCACAACGAATTCACCATATTATATTACATAGAGAATTGAATAAGAAAAAAATAAAACTCCTTGATTAAACATCAGTCAAAATCCCAAACTTGAATTATTTACGAAATAAAGAGCACTTCCCATATCACTTCTATCAGTACCATAAATGAACAAGCTCACACTCTTCTCCCCCTCTCGCCGATGGGCCACGCGAATGCCCTCGTCGGCGGCGCCTTCGCATCCAACATCACGACTGCCGTGGACGCGACCCCGATGATCCCCTTCTACACTGCCATCCACCGGATGCTCCAGTAGTTCACCTGCCCGACCGCCATGTTCCGCCCGCTCAGGTCAACCTCGAACTGGAACCTGCTGGTCTTGGCATCGGCGTCGCGAGTGGCGACGGTGAAGGAGAGGGTGTTGCTGCCGCTGGCCACGAAAATGTCGATGGTGAAGGTGACGTCGTCGAGGGCGAGGCGTGGGGGCAGGAGTGCGTGGTGGTGGGCGGCGGGCGGCGGCAGATCTGTAGATTCGCCGAAGAAGCAATCACGCGACGGCTAGGGTTAGGGATGGCGATGGGGATGGAGGACGGGGACAGAATGGGAGAGCAATCACGCGGTGGTCTGGACTCTGGCGACGATAATTTCACGAAAACCCCTGTGTTTTTCAATTTCAGAGCACGCTCTAATTTCACGATTTTTCTCTCCTTCGCGTATAAAATCTCAGGAAATAGGGGTTCATACGCAAAAAACGCGACTCAGCGGGAGACATGCATCAGGCCTTTGCGAAAATAGCGACGAACCGAAGGGCTTTTTCGCAAAAAAACCCATCTTTGGCCAGGGAAACGTGGCGGCCCGCGGAGGCGTCCACGCCAGCCAAAAAGCCCTGGATGCCTAACAAATTACGAAAAACTGAGGGGTTTTTTTGCAAAGTCATGACGTGGCTCACTAGTGGGAGAGCAAACGGGAGAGGCTTTAAAGTATAGAGATGTTGGTGCAGAGAAGTAGGATCATTCAAGACATCTGAATAAACTTCAGAACTTATGTATGGCATCTTTCCCTTCACACATTTTATTATTTAACATTTAAGAGGCGAATAAGCAAGTCATACACTCATACCTATGGTCACCTTGTTTTGGACGTGAGCTAGCCAGTGTCCGAGTAAAGCCAACACCGTCATTTGTAGGAGAGATTTACTATTTTAGAACTCTAAAGAAGTGGCTTCATGTTTTTGGTATTTGAACCCACTTTCATAGGCACATTCACACCGACTTATTCATAAAAGGAGGATAAACGAACGTGTGTATAGACTGCAAAATCATGCATGTTTAAGGACAGTTCCAACCCATAGTTTCTTAGGTGGGGTTTTATTTTGCCATATCAGCAAGACACTATATCTAGAAACTATATTCTCAACCCTAATTTCTTAGTATAAATGTATAATAATTTTTTTATATTACTATTTTTTTCTCAATCCTCTCATCTAATCACTTCCATCCATGTCTTGGATATAGTAAAGACATGGTGTCTTACTTAAGACATGGTTTCTTTATATTCTAGTATCTCTTTTCATTAAATAACTTGTCGTATCATCTTTTTTCTATTTGACAGCACAATAAATGACTAAGAAACTATCCTATATGGAGTGTTGGGAATATCCTAAAAGACTAAAACAACCCGCACAATGTCATATGCGGCGTGTTATTGGTGAACTGCAAGGGCATCTGAACATCGAAGCATTGTTAGCATGAGTGATACAGCTTCCACACAATCCTGCGAGATGTTGCAAATTCGAAATTCCTAGAGCCGAGGGATTTGGTCGCTAGCGGGGTTACCTTGCCGAGCAGTTGTGCCATGGAGGCCCTTGAGTAGGGGACAACGATCTTGAGGACAGTGCTGGACGCACCGGGCATGGACAGCAGCCAGCTGAACGCTTGCAGCGAGTGTATGTAGCTTAATCAACGCGTCGAACAGTATACGGGATCTGCCGGCTATGGACAGAGTAAGAGTCATGCACGCGCGGCGTGGGGCAAAGGGGACTTAGGGGTGGGGGTTGCTTGTGAGGTGCCACCGGCAAGGTAGACGACGTCCTGGGTGCCAGAGGAGTGGATGGCCGGCCTCCACCGTAGCGCGGACCCAGCTCTCCATTCGGCGGAACCAGAACAAGCCACGATTGACGGGCGAGCGGCCGTGCGAGATTTGGAATTTCAGACTACCCACCGACTATGGTGATCGAGTGTGATCTCTGTAGCTAATCACAAAAACAGTTTCACTATATCCAATCTCACTAACCAAGCATTATTACTAAATCTTAGGAATAAATCTACTTTACCCTCGAAGTATTATCCTATAGATAAAAGTTGCCCCTTAACTTAAAAATTAGGCTCTTAACCCCCAGATTATTCTAAACCAGAGAAATAACCCCTGAGGTGGTTTACTACAGTGGTTTTGCATATATGGTAGTCCACGAGGGCACCACGCTAGTTAGGCAGTTCGGCACGGTGTCACGGGGGCACGACGATGCCACGTGAGGGCGCCGCGCAGGTTAGGCAGGGCGGCGTTGGGTCACAGGGGTGTGGCGGCATGGCGCATGGGCGCGAGGGCGCCATGCAGGAGCAGGGGCGCGACATGTAGGCATGGGAGCACGGTGGCACTGCTCAAGGGCACCATGCGTCCACGCCTATCATAGAAACACACTGATCTCGTCTTCATAACCTTTCATCATCAGCTTGTCACACTTTTGATAGCTCATCCCAAGGGCAGCAAAATACCATGCACATGTGAATGCATATATAGTCTGATTCTATGCAGATATTCAATGCAGTCCTGTGGGTGAGGTTCAATGTGCATCTTTAAGACTTCAACTGCTTGCTCAAGTTCCACTGCACGCCCATTCTAAAGTGGTGATTGGATGGAGTAATAGATGATTTGGTTTTTTTGTCTAACTACTTTAAGTGTTCAAACAAATAAATTTAATGCTAAAGTTGATAAACAAGTTTAAAGCAATTTTTCGATATTTTTTATATAAAAAGTATAAAAAGTTGGACCATTTAGGAGTTTGAAATACATGTCGCCGCATTATAATCTGGTCAATTAATCTATTGTGAAGAACCAAATGAGCCCTTAGTTTAATGTGCATCTATACACAACTACACACTATTAATATTGTTTCTAGGATGCATTAATGGTGTCACTATAAACTTGTTGTCCAACATTTTAGGATTTCAGTGGGGCATTGATATATATCACCATACATATCAAATTTTTTGTTATTAATACTGAATTAAAGAAGATATTTAGGTCAACCGAAAAAGCATGTGTTGTTATATTATGAGAATAATGTTTGTGTATTGATCTTTCCCTGAATGTTTCCTCATCCTGATGGTAACTACCCAAGCAGACCATTCTTCAGACTATATAGTGCAAAAGCTGCTTTTCACCTATTTCAGAATTAATGTCATATGATGTCTGAATTTACAAACGGAGGTATCTTCAAAATTTACTAAGGCCTTTGGTTCCTACATGTTGCATGAAGTTTAATATATATCGACTCATTAGGCAGATTGATACCGGCCAAATTGAGAAGGTAAATCTCGCCCTAACCGAGAAGACCTTTATTCCTTCGTAATGATTACAGCTATTCACTTTGCCTTTTATAAGGCCAAGACCCTTAAACTCTAAGGACTCTATTAATCTAATCTACTATTATTTAAGAGGAAATCTAAACTGAATTGGAATAACTAACAAATCCTAATCTATAACTCTAATAGACACCTAATCGGCTACAGTACCCGGCGATATTGTTCACGTGAACAGTATCATGTGGGTACTGTTCACGGCCAGGGCTGGAGTCTATAACATTTCCCCCTCCCCAACAAACAGCTCGCTCGTGAGCTGAACTGCTGGGAAGCACCGAATAATTCTTCAACCTTGCCTTCACTTGTGGATCACTTGTGACTCCTTTTTTTCTTTTGTGGTCGGCCGACCCATCAAAGGCCCATGCAGGGGCGTTGGATGCGGTGACTAGGGTTTCTACCCTAGTCATTGTGTCTTCACGTGAAGCTAGTTGTAGTGCCATATGGAGCAAGCGGCGGTGCACCAGCAAGGCACGCATGAGGCCGGTGGTGCGATGCACGAGACGCGGCGAGCGGTGAGCAACCCTCACGGTGCGGTGGCACGCGTTCTAGCACGGGCAGCGACCGTGCTCCCAGGCACGTGTGGGCACCGCGAGTAGCCAGTGATGCAGTGCACCGCAATGTTCAGGATAGGTGGCGGTGTCACTTCAAGCGCACGACACACTTGTTTGTACCATGGACTGGCACGGGAAAAATGCTATAGGATTGATGCCGCCCCTTCATTACGTCGGGACAAGGCATCCATAGCACCACAACCGTTGTTGCCACCGTGACCATTGTTGCCACCGTGGTTGCCTCCATCGCGGGACTCTATAGATGAGGAAGCACCTTGCCATCTTTGTCCTCGACGTCCTCATTGGTGAGGATAACAACTCCATCTAATGATTTATCGATTTCTTTTTTGATCAGTGTCAATATGTGATCGTGGTCGTCGAGGCGGTTGTTCATCGTGGTCATTTGGCCCATCAGCCAAGTAACAACCGCCGTGAGGAAGTCAAGCTTCTCATGAACGAACATGGTCGTAGGATCTTGAGAAGAATTGAACATGGTTGTCGATATTCCACCGGCTCTGATACCAAATTGATACCGACCAGGTTGAGAAGGTAAATCTCACCCTAATTGGGGAGACCTTTATTCCTTCGTAATGATTACAATTATTCCCTTTGTCTTTTATAAGGCCAAGACCCTTAAACTCTAAGGCCTCTATTAATCTAATCTACTATCCTTTAGGATAAGGACTCTATTAATCTAATCAACTATCATTTAGGAGAAAATCTAAACTGAATTGGAATAACTAACAAATCCTAATCTATAACTCTAATAGACACCTAATTGGCTACAATACCCGGTGGTACTATTGATGTGAACAGTACCGTGCGGGTACTGTTCATGGGCTAGGCTAGAGTCTATAACACAAATGCACAATATAATTGACATGATATATAATTACTCCAGCTTTCATGTTTGAAATACAGCCATGGCTTGAGTATTGGGAAGGAAAATCGTGAATGATTTTACATTGAGGGCTAGGATTGGAAGTCGTCATGAATGTAAGGACTACACCTGATGAATTTCATGGGGGTTAATTCAATTCACAATGTTTTATACATGCTATTGAGACCCCACAACTTCTCTGCCACTGGCTCGGTAATTAACGAAGATTGGGTTCATGATTTGGTCTCTACTATGTTTGTAATGAGTTCATCATGGCATATATAGAATGTTCTTCTCAACTTCTTGTTATTGCAACCAATTATTCCATTGCCAAGAAAGCATGGTGAAACTATAGCTGGCGAATTTCAAGCTGTTCTATTCTGATGAATTCGTGTTGTGGTAGGACATGATACTGCTTCTAACAGCTTAATATCAATGTTATTATAAATAGGGCCCCACAATTAATCCATTTTGGTCAGCCTATTCATTTAGCTGGCTCTTTTCCAATCAATCTCCACCAGAGCTTGTAGCTCACCTCATCTCTTCTCTATTTTTGATATCCACCAGAGAAGTTGTGCTCTTCCTTTTAAAAAAGAGAAACTAATGCCCCTTAATAATGTTATCATATTATTATATTTATCTACTCCAATCCCATAGGAAAATTTGTTTCAGCTTAGGAAAATTTTACTAGACGAAAAGCTAACATATGGTATGCCGTGATGAGTTGACAGGACAATTCATGTGAGGCTATGAAATTGGAAGTGAAGGGGACACCTTACATAGTTTTGTTTTCAAAGTTAGCGAGAGAGCCACTGTTATATATTATTACATAGTTTTTTTGAAAGTCAATGAGAGAGTCTCTGCTATATATTAAGAAGAAGCTAGAAATATGTTGTACAATCAATACATAGAGATGGTGGAAATAGGAAAGGAATAAGTTTTGGGCTGAGTCCTGTGCCTAGAAATTTTTCTTCGGCCTTTGGTGCTTCTGCCTAGACACTATGGAGTGCCGCCACACCATTTTGCCATAGGCCCTAGCACTAGGCCTCACCAGAATCACCGTCATCCCCAACTACCACGCCGCACCGCTATCCCCAACCACCATGCCACGTCGTCGTCCCTAACCTTCTCGTCACACACTATCCCTAGGTACTAGGTGAAGGTGGCCGCTAGCAAGCCCTAGCACGACAAAGGTAGATGACCCTAGATACGATGAAGTTAGCCATCCCTACGCGTGGCACTACGTTGTTGTTCACCTCGGTTTGTGAGGACCCATCAAGTTTGTTGGGGACCTGACGGGTCTGAGTTTTGGTGAGAAAATTTAATCGTGGGGCTAACAAGGTTGGGTCCTACCAGATATAGGTTCAGATTCGGTATAAACCATCTCAGACCTGACCTGCCCCATTGCCACCCCTAGCCACCACAACACACTGCAGAGTTGAGGGAAAAATGGTGGTGGGGTGCCACCACTTGCTCATCGTTGTCATCGTGGAGTCCTTCACCGATAAGCTCTCTACTTAGGCAGCCTCTAGTATCCTTTACTCTCCATGATTGAATTCCATTTTTTGCCATGACATAATTACATTAATTCGTTTTTCCTTTGTGCTAAAATCGAGGGTTTTGGTGTGGTTCTAACATGATATAAATTGGGAATGCAGTTTTCTCATGTAAAAAGTTATAGGGGCATTGGTTAAGCTAGTTCTGATGAAATGAGTTGGTCTTTCTACTAATGTTCAAATGTGTGCATGGTTGAGTTGAATGCATAATGCAATTTGTTCAATTAATTGATAGTACATACAATGCTTAGTGAAATCACGCCCGAGATAGTGAATTTTTGTTGAACTGAATTTTCCATGATTGCTTCTGGTGCAATTTATTGCTATTTTCTTCCCCTCTCAATCACCACCTCAGGTACCCTCTGGGTGGACTGCTCCGTAATACAACTACAATGATGATAGAATTGATGAGTATGAGGTATGGTCTAAAATTCTATCCGCAATGACAACCCGACGATTCAGACGAATGGGATGCCATCACTAGCAATTTGCACCAGAAGAGCTCCCAATGCCTCCCAAACCTACCATAGAAACACAATGCCCTTGTGCTCATAACCTTTCATCAGCTTGTCGCACTGGTGATAGCTCATCTCATCTTTTATAGAGCAGAAAAAGGCAGCAAGATACCATGCAGATGTGAATGCATAGTCTGATTCTATGCAGATATTCAATGCAGTCCTGTGGGTGAGGTTCAATGTGCATCTTCAAGACTACAACTGCTTGCTCAAGTTCTGCAGTGGGCAATTTTAAAGTGCTGATTGGATGAGATTAATAGATGATTTGATTTTCTGTCTAATTTACTTAAGTGTTCAAACAAACAAATTTAATGATACACTTGATAAATGATTTTAAAGCAAATTTTTGATAATTTTTATACAGAAATCTCAAAAAGTTGGAACATTTAGGAGTTTGAAATATGTGCCGCCACAGTATATTTTGGTGTATATATACACAAAAAATGAGCCCTTAGTTTAATGTACATCTATACACAACTTCACCCTATTAATGTTTCTAGGATGTAATAATGGTGTCATATAAACTTGTGGTCCAACATTTCATGATTTTGGTGGGCCATTGAGATCACCATACATATTAGATTATTGTTATCAGTACTGAATTAAAGAAGATATTTAGGTCAACTGAAAAAACATTTGTTGTTTTATGATAATAATGTTTGTATACTGATCTGTCCTTGAATGTTTCCTCATCCTGATGTTAACTACCGAAGGAGACCATTCTTCAGACTATATAATGCAAGAACTGCATTCACCTATTTCAGAATTACTATCATCTGATGTTTGAATTTACAAGGGAGGTATCTTCAAAATCTACTCAGGCCTTTGGTTCCTACATGTTGCATGATGTTAAATATATATCAGCTCATTAGGCAGATGCACAATATAATTGGTATGGTATCTAATTACTCTGGCTTTCATGTTTGAAATACAGCTTTGGCTTGAGTATTGGGAAGGAAAATCATCAATGATTTAACCTCGAGGGCTAGGATTAGAAGTCATCAGGAATGTATGGACTACACAAGATGAAATTCTTGGGAGTTAATTCAATTCGCAGTGTTTTAGACATGTGATTGAAACCAGACTCATGATGATAATGGGATGCCACCACAACTTCTTTGCCATTGACTCAGCAATTAATGGAGACTGGACTTATGATTTGGCTTCTGCTATGTTTGTAATGAGTTCGTCGTGGCATATATGAACCGTTCTTCTCAGTTTCTTGTTATTGCAATCAATTCTCCTATTGTCAAGAAAGCATGGTGAAACTAAAGCTGACGAATTCCAAGCTGTTCTATTCTAACAAATTCATTTTTTATCTCCATTCGATTTCTGCCAAAGATTTAGCTCACCTCACCTCATCTCTATTTTTGATATCCGCCGAAGAAGTTTCATTACAAAGAAGTTGCACTCTTCCTATTCAAAAAGAGAAACAAGCGCCCCTTAATAATATTACTGTATTATTATATTTATGTACTCTAATCCCATAGGAAAATGTATTTCAGCTTAGGGAAAATTTACTAGAGGAGCTAGAGATGTACCTCAAGAGTAGTGCAGTTGTTTGCATTACTCACAATTACAGAGTACTTTGCAAAATCAAACTAGCATTAAGTTGGATCTGGTTTAATTTCAGTGTTACTCAATAGACTTAGGCCCTGTTTGGGACTGCTCTGCTCCACGTTTTATAGCTTCGTTCCACAAATATCTAGCCAAACAGGTTCAGATCTTAGTTTTTGGATCTGCGAAAAATGCAGATCAATGACTCCGCTCCACATTTTTTGCGGAGCACCTCAGGAGGTGTTCCGCGGATTAAAATTTTAAAACAAAACATGGAGTTCGGAGTAATTTACTCACCAATGTCATTATAAACTTATCGGTTAATTTTTTAGTTGATATTTATTACATTTTCATTTAGTACTACATATATTAACTTTTAAATGATACTGTTGACTTTTATCACAAACATTGATTATTCGTCTTATTCAAAAAAATGAAATATCATTTATTTTTTTATAATTTGTTTTATTATTGAAGGTACTTCGAGTATAACTTATAATTTTTTGCATATTTGCATAATTTATTTGACAGGATGAATGATCAAAGTTTGTGATAAAAATCAACAACGTCATTTAAAAGTTATTGGAGAGAGTACTAAGTTAATATATTTCATATAATGGACATGAAAAATATTATAATTGGAGATTCATGAATAAACTATAGGGTAAAATAGTACATTCCTACTAAATTCTATCATTCTTGAGTCTGAATTCCCACTGCAAACCACACAAGTGCAAATACTCCACAGTGGAGCAATAACTCCACTCTAGATCTGATTCTAAGTGAATCCCGTGAGTGGAGCAAATTTTAAGGGAGTGAAGTAGTCCCAAACTGGCCCTTAATGAGTTAACAAAACTGTTTCCGGAACTAGTTATCGATATTGGTCAAACAGTTGGCAATCACGCTTATCTGTCAAACGGTTGGCTATCGCTACTATTAAAATCAAAAGAAATAAAATTATAAAATATTCAGGTGGTAACAAATAATTTATGCATAGTAAACAGATAGTAAAACACAATATTCATACCTAACTTTGAAAGGATGTTATAAATTATTATTATTATTATATGTAACCTAAATTTAATTCGATGGTTTCTTATTTTCAAATTTAATTCAGTACAAACAATAGTTTCCAAGTAACCTGAATTTATATCTGTATTTAGCAAGAAAGCAAGCAAAGAAAGTTAATTAAATCATACAAACATGATATTTGAATTTTTTAAGAAACAAAAATTTTCATATGGTTTAATTGTAACCATGCATTTATGTAAGAAATACAATAAAGAAAGTTAATGGCAAATTTAAGTAAGAAATAAATTAATAAAGGAAACAAAGGAACTAAAATTTATATGGTATATCACCCACATCTATTTGGTAGGTATAGGTATGATTCGGAATTAATTATATGTACAATGTAAATTTATATGCAAATGCCCGCGTACACATTTTAGTAAGAAAAAAAATAATTAAGAAAAATAAACTAACAAAACTTATATGTGGTATGTTTGATTTAAAAAAATACATGCATGATATATATATACTTGTTCATTTAAGAAGTACTAGACATGAGGCGCACGTTGTGCGCCGCATCTCCGCATCTGTAAGCGTAAGCAAAAAAAAAGCCATAGACATTGAATGGAGAATGCATTAAAAAGAGTATTCATAGAATAGATTGAGGTCTGAAACCAAATACAACCATAGAATTGAATGCCCCACAATATATTTTGACAAACGGCAGCCCCAAATAAACATCTATCGAAATCACAACAAACTGAAAAAATGAATAACAAAATTAGCAAACAAAAAGAATAAATTTTATTGTGTTAAGTTCATGTAAATGTTATGGCAATGAAAAATTACACTATATGTTCATTTATAGATATACAATATAAGTCTTCAGCTTATTTTATAAACAGCACATGTAACAACAAATGAAAAGTATCTGTGGTACATTTTTACATAAGATGGGCTCCCGGGAAACAGTTCCTATGTGTCATAGTGCACTTAATGATCATGGTCCAAAGTATTTTGTATACTGTTGAAGTGCCTTACATCAATATGCATTTCTAATGATTAACAGTTCTATGGTAAAAAGTGATAGGTTAATTTCATACTATTAATACTTGTCAAAATCTATGGAAGTATATGTAAACATTCGACATTCAGGATGTAGTATAACACATAAGAAGTCAAATAATTTGTGTGTACCATTTCCAAAATAAAGAACAACTACATACTGCCAAACATCACAGCTAGCTGCCTCAATGTTTAGACCTGCAAGCAGGATCTCCTAAAGGTTGAGTATAAGCACCACAATACCAGCAAAAATCATATATCGGTTCATATTGGATAAAATGATATTGTCTTTAGTATGTTAATAGTCAGATTTGAAGTGTATTAATTTGATGGAAAGACAGTCATTAGTTCAGTGTAATCAACTTCTTATAAAAGATAACCAGATTTGATGAACGAAAATTACAGTAGAGAAAATCATCATTTCTTTCTAATTTGTCAAAGACACTGTTATACCTCTATGAAATAACAAATTTACAAACTTTTTATAGGTCTCAAAAGGATAGGACTCAGAGCCAGCACTTCACATTTAGTATGCATATGTTCATGTTTGAAAAATGCATTAATGTAAGTTTATACTTAAAAATACCAATATAGCCTGGACCTGGAATGATATTCATATTGGATAACTATTTAGATATTTTAATTACAGACTTCTTTCCTTTTCAAGGGGAAGCAAAGATATGCAGGCTTATTTTCTCTCAATGCAATGTGATCACACATAACATTACATGTCATTGCCCAATAATAATTATATAGAAGTTGCTTTGCACAAAAACTTGATTTTGCACCATTCCATCAGCATGTCACTACAGATTATGCATGTTCAATAAGAAACCATCCACACCAAAATTTAAAACACAACTTAAACTCAGAGGTATAAAAGTAATACATATAGAATTCCCGATTCCTCTTCATAAAGACCGGCATGTTTGTTCAGCAAACAAAATCAAGGATCAACAAACAAAACTGAAATGATACAAGTAGCAAGTTCCTTGGCACAATGGACTACTGGAAGAATAAAAGGCAGGAACAAATGCAGACATGTAAATAAGAAAAACGATAACTGCGAGGATCACTATTGTGACGACGGATAGCAGAAGCACATGCATGAGCAGCCACCTTTAGTACGCTTGCTCAGAACTGCAAGCCTCTCTTGCACACGCCGGATGAAATGAGTTCATTCAATGTTTAATTCATGAGATTGAAACCATTCATATAGCAGGAAGTAGTAACAGAGTTAAATGTTAACAAACGCTGAAAAAGGATAAGAGACTAACCTGAATATGGGAGTTCAATTCGTAACATCAACATGATCTTCCAACTCATCCTGCAATACATGGTTCCTCACTTGTACATGTACTCCCTACAAATTTCACCAAAACAAACATCTATTTAAAATCAGCAGTTTTCCTTTAAATATTAGATCATATAAGATGCAGCAACAGTGTATATAAGATCATAATTTTAAAAGAGAATGTTACTCTATTATCAAATTATGTTGCACACGAAGAACTAAACAAAATATAAGATACATCAGACTTTGGCATAAAGTGTTATAACATATATAAAATAAAATCTCAAATACTAAGCATCACACCGTACCATCTCAAAACTTAGCAGTCTAAAAACAAGGATAAATACTGCCATACTGGACATAACAAAACCCCAGTCCCCAAAACTACAGAATTGAGAACTAACATTTTGTTTGTGCTAAATACCTAATCTACAGACTTTTTGGTGCCTCACATACACGGTTGACAGCAGCGCCACACAAAAACATATTTCAAAGCCAAATATTACCAGATAAAATAATGCTTGTACAAGAAAAGGCAATATCAAACCTTCAAATAGTCGATAGATAGTCCTGAAAACAGTTGCCGCCAACCTTGATGCTTCACTATCACAACAAGGCTTCCAAATGTTCCTTTTCCATTTTCTAGGTTGGATCTTGAAAAGGCCTGAACCTAAAAACAATGCATCCCAAATTATTCTTTAGAACATTAAAAACATTTCGCTTCCACAGATCGAAGAGAATTATACCTGCATTTGCTGTCTAACAACATTAAGGGGATATGTTACTGTCTGTCACAACAAACCAGCAACAGATCCACATCCAAGTTTTGCTATGATATCTTTTCTGTGCTCTTCCCTCTTCATCTTCTAGTAAAAGTAGAATTTGAGACCAGTGTAAGGGAAGATACCATATAACGATGGAGCTGAAGAACCAGAATCATTGTTATGACAACAGTACCAGTAGTTGGAATTTAGCAAAAATTGAAATGCAAATGTGCATACCCATGCCACGGTACATGCCTTACAAGAAATGGAGCCAGTGTTGCTCGGATTGGCCCTCATGTTTTAAAGATTTAATTTGTCACCAGGCTCAGTCACCCTATGGGCCAACATGCCAGTGTTGTTCATGTGTTGTTACACCCCCAAGGTAAGAAAAAACATGTTTTGTACATACATCAAGTCACAATTTCAAAACATTAAGTAATAATATACCTTTTCAAATATTAAGATTGGATATTGAAAAGCATATGTGTAGAATTTTCTGAGCGAACATATCCTAATTGTCCAAAACAAAGCAAATAAAAGCATGGTGAAACATATGGTTATCTTTGCACAAACATATAATCACCACAAAAGTTGCCACCCAGCTAGAAACAACTCAAAGTAAGAACTGGTAAAACAACTCACAATGAACATTATGTGTGTCGTTCATGAGCCAAGATTCAAATTCAGATTAATTGCCTGTAACTTCTGTTTTCCCAGTTCACAGGTCATGACCACCACAAACGAAGCTAAACAAGCTAAGCTATTACTAATCACTGCGTATATCAAAGTAATGTATATGGTAGAGTATCAAACCTTCTGCCTGTGGGTTGCCGACCACGAAATCTCCCTCGATCAACTCCTCGTCAGGCACTATGAATGCATGCTGTGAACAAAACAACCCTCCCAAAAATCAATGTTAATCAATCGAAACCTCTCACCACCAGATCAAGGAAAATCATACGCGGGAGATGGAACAATGAGGTACAAGGTTGAGGAGCCAAACTGAGCGGGTCGAGGGTAAATAAATAGAGTAGGTCAAGTGAGATATTCATTCAAGCACATATCAAAGAGTACAACTGAACTATTCATTGCAGCAAAAGAAGGACAAGCAACAGCAACAATCTCCACATAATAGAATGCTCTTCAGCTAGGGAATGACCATAAGAAAGTAAAGGCATAGTCCATCAACACAGAGGACAGTACCTTCAGCCACAGTGAGAACATAAAAAAAGCAACGCCAAGAACAAAACAGTCAACATTGCAGCAGGAAAAGATGTGGCTACAGAATCAGCACAACTGCAAAGAGGACAATGGATACACAGTGAATTGATAGGTGAGCAATGCTCCTGGAAAATGCAATTGTTTTGCTCTTCCTTGTTCTTAGCACAAGAACAGATACTAAAGGAAGCCATAATCCATTATGAACACAGCAATATAGCCAGCCAATCAAACCTAGCCTAATCTACCATACAATTTTTCTTGCATGGCAGGACAAACAAAAATTATAGAAGAAGAAAATTCATCTCTTGGAACCTTAATCTTCCTTTCTATGATACAATAGAAAGTTCAAAAAGGAACCTCAGAGGGCCATTCTTCATGGAAACTTTCATAATCGGAGCCTGGTCCATTTGGACACAAACAAATGCTAAAATCTTTGAAAACAAGAACTCAAACTCAGCTATATGGAGTAAAAACTTAAAAGCATGGAAAATAGATGATTAGCAAGCCAGTAGGACCCCACCACCAGTGCCGCTCACCGCGTCCACGAGCTTCATCTCCTTGTTCCTGAGCTTGGATGTGGACACACACTCAACTATATCCAGCTCTCTAAAGAACAGAATCCCAAAAATAGCCGCACAAATTACATCATGTATTGGCCGATGTATTCATGGATAGTGAAGCGGGAGAAGAACTTGTCCTGGAGAGAGGAGAGGAGATGGTTGTATCCCGTCTGCAAGTATCATCAACTTATAGAAAAAGAGAAATGACATGAGAACACACTAAAAAAAGAAAAACATCGGAGTACATCAGCGCCCCGAATGCAAACAGGAGCCGGAGCGCGGAGAGGCCTCCGCACGCCGATGGAGTTGAGGGAGGACACCAGCGGCGCTAGGGGAGTTCCTAAGATGTAGGGAGAGGTGGCACAGAGGATCTCAAGCACTCCACCGAGCGCCTGCAAGCGCCCGGTGAGCTTGTCGTGGCACGCGCGGAGCACAACGTTTTCGCCATCCACATTGCCCAGCTCGAGCACGTAGGAGCCGATCTATGCCTCGAAGCGCGTGTTGTCAGCCGTGAGGTGCGCCGCCTTAGTGATGAGCTCCTCCAGGCACTGCTGCTTCCGTGCGCGCGAACGCCACGCCAACTCCCTGTTCGACAGATCTGGGGGAGAGGTCATGTTCCGCAAGTTGAGGCGGCAGCGGGGAGGCCACCGGCGGTGGCAGCGGCATCGGCTTGGGGGGTTGTTGGCGCTCGCGGCTTGGAGAAGGCTGTAGGATGAGATGGGAAGGGCTCAAGGAGGACTACGGGATTAACGGTGGCTAGGGTTAGGGCTAGGTGTGGGTCGAGGCATGCGGGATGGGGAGGCCGAATGGGGGAGGACTCACGGGGGCTGGGAGCTCCCAGTGGACCAGTAGTTTTTCAAAAAACACCCTTCATTTTTGGTTTTAAAAGCGCGCTCCTTTTTTTCGAATTTTCTCAACTTCGCATATAAAATCTTAAGAAGCGAGGACGCGGACGCAAAAAACGTAAGACAACGAAGAGTACGACGTTGGTCCTTCACACGATTAGAGATAAACATGAGGGCCTTTTCGCAAAAATGGCAGCTCGGGCAAGGGGCCACGCGTCGCTCTTGGTGAGTGGCCACGCCAGTCAAAAAAACGAGAGCTCGCCAATTCCCGCAGGCTTTAAGGATAGTAATATAACAATATATGAAAGGTGAAAAAATATATATATGCATGACATATTTGTAATGTTTAAGAAGTAATAAAAAATAAATATGGTAGCACTAAACGCAGGTGTCCGTATCACATGCAAAGATCACTCTAGCTGATTTCACGTTTTTTTTCATCTATAAATCTGTGACATCCATACATAAGTGTGCAAATTAGAATGGATAGTTAAGATTTAACCAAAACAAATGAAACCTAAGATCTTCCGGATGGTTGTCCATGGTCTTTCACGGCTGTGACCATACTTCATCAATTACATAGTACATAGTAGAAGTCTGTTTTGGTAATATTAGACTGATTTCTGCCCTTTGCTGCAACGATGGAGTTTTGAATGGTGTGGCCATCTCTGCGGGCTGACACATCGCCCTGTAGGTTTTGCAAACAGGGAAATTTGGATCCATGTCATTACAATTTTGCGACTTTACAGAAATGTCATTACAATTCACGTATTTAGATTTATGCCATTACAAATTCAGAGAACTCTAAACTATACCATTACAAATTTAGAAAATTCTGAAATATGCCATTACAATTTTAGATAAATCTGAAATGTGTTATAAGATTTTGTGAGAGCTGCAATTACGAAATGACATATATCCAAATAGACGAATTGTAGTAGCAAAGTTCCAAAGCACGATAATTGTAATGGCATATAATCTAAAAAACCCTTACAAAAAACCTCATGTTTATCTCTAAAAACGGAGGGGGCTTTTCAAAAAGGTGATAGGCTGTTGGGACTGGAGCCCCCGTGCCCGTCATTCCCCCATTTGCTCATCATCACCGATGCCCTGCCTAACCCTAGCAGCTCGGGCTCCCTCACCCTCGGTGCTCGTTGCCGGTCTTCTTGCGCCGCCACTCCCGACCGTTGCCTCCGAATTTCCCCTCCCCGTCCTCTCCTCCTCCTAGATCCCTTACCGACACCACCACTGCCCCGAATGCCGATGCCGACGAGGGAGCAAGATGGCGTTGGACTAGGCCATCAACAACCTGCTCCACCGGAGCGACACTGTCGTCGTGCACGTCCTGCGCCACGGTGGGGAGGAGGCCAAGCACGCCCTGTGGGGCAAGTCCGGATCCCGTAAGAGCCGCGCCCAAATCTCTCCCCTTTGCTTATTTTGCTTGGTCGATCGGCTCAAACTAATGTAGGTTCTTGCGTCTCCGATTCCTCACAGCGCTGATACCCCTCTCCGAGCTCCGTGATCCGTCGGCGATGCAGTACGAGATTAAAGGTCCTGCCGCTAATGCTAATAATGTCGGATGCAGCTTACATTACGGATATGTGCATTTAAACATGATTTTTTTCAACCTATAATTTCAAAAGAGGAATGCATAATCCATGGTCAAGTGTTTGTCGTTATTAGTACCAAATGAACTCTGCACTGTTAATGAATAAGATTGATTACTCCCTTTGGTACACAAAAACAAGTCGTTTTGGACATAATTTCACATACCAAGGAGCAATTAATTAGCGTATACTTTTTATGTTTGCCCCTATTAAATATAGTGTAGGAATAAACATAGCACAAAAAAACAAGAAAGAAGTAGTCTATTTGAGGGGTATAGTTGTCCAAAATGCATAATAAAATGCAAAACGATTTGTTTTAGCAAACTCTTGATACAAGCCTAAAACGATTTGTTTTTGTGTACCGGAGGGAGTATGTACTTATGAACTCAATACTTATGAACTCAATAGTTGGTTCTATTAAAACATTAAAATCCAACAATCAATCAGAGTTTTGCTGACATTGTCCATGTATATTTATTTTAATCTTTATCAATAAGATGATTGTATTGGTGTTGCAAATTTTCATGAAAGCAAACTGTGCAATGGGTAACACCCTTCCTATAAGATTAAAGTTCACTTATGAAAAAGAGTGACAAAATTATGTCGGGTAAACTTGTCAGTGATGGAATGAGAAAATGGAAGATGTTGTGAGTACTCTTGCATTATTATTTAAGACGAAAAAATAGTTCCAATAAAATGTATGACTAATTTATAAGTAATTGTGTTAACATGTACCTTTTTATTCTCTAGTTTGCAGCTATCATAAATCTTGATACCAACTCAATATCATTCTTTAGTGTTTATGATGGCCATGAAGGTTTGATTTCTATTTTCATCTTCATATATTTTTGTAATTATGATTGCCTATGTAGATTGAGTATGTTTCAGCTATACTACTTCTGTAATTGTCTAATTTTTGTTATATTATAGATATGCTTTATAGTATTTTTTTCGTACCTTCATTATAAAAATTCTAGGTCTGCCACTCGCTCAAGAGGAAGGAGGCGGCGGTGGAATAACCAAATTAGGGCGCATCTAAATCTCTCTGGTCGATCACCACGAATTGATCTTCAATTAGACGCTTAAACAATGTGATTTGGAATTTCAGACTACCCACCCATGTTAGCAACCCTGAACACAATCTAACACAGAACGCCGGAAACACAGAAGTAAAACAGAAAACTGATAAATCTCGTGCCAAATTAAACCCAAGGTGTTCTTCTTGTTCATCGATGCTTTCTGTTACAGTGTTCCAGCTTATATATACTCACACATACCAACAGCCCACGCACCCAAATGGCCCAAACAGTTACATCCCAATTAGTGCTCTTTGTGTAGCTAATCACAAAAATGATTTCACCGTATCCCATCCCGCTAACCAAACACTACCAAATCTTATTCAAGCAAGCAGACTCAAATCTTGAAAACACAAAAGGCAGAATTGAACTGGTAGGGCAGAAAAAATGATGAAAGGGAGAAGAGTTGTATACAAGACAGGCTAATTTGAGACTTCGTTATTGGAAGCGTAAGCCATCAGATAACACACTATCACTAACAGGTTAGAACTTATAGAACTTACTAGATAAATAATCTCACTATCTTAGAACCCATAATTATATGTGAGTTTTGCATAGGACCCTCTACTAATCAAAATATCCATTCAATTCTCATCTCAGTTTTCATTTTCTATTAGAGACTGAGAGAACCGATATGCTTAGAGAACTGATGAGTGATGAGTATGATGTATTCATGACGACAACCCAACAATACAAACTAATAGTATGTCATGATGCCATTGTCTGCAATTTACACCAGAAAAGCTCCCAATGCCTCCCAAGCCTAGCATAAAAACACACTGTCCTCAGCTTGTCCTCATAACCTTTCATCAGCTTGTCACACTGGTGATAGTTCATCCCAAGGGCAGAAAAATACCATGCACATGTGAATGCATAGTCTGGTTCTATGCAGATATTCAATGCAGTTCTGTCACTTCTGTGGGTGAGGTTCAATGTGCATCTTCAAGACTTCACAACTGTTTGCTCAAGTTCTGCTGCAGGCTCATTCTAAAGTGCTGATTGGATGAGAGTAATCGATGATTTGATTTTTTTTCTGTCAAAGTAATTTAAGTGTTCGAACAAATAAATTTAATGCTAAAGTTGACAAACAATTTTAAAGCAACCTTTTCGATATTTTTTATATAGAAAGTCTAAAAAAGTTGGACCATTTAGGAGTTTGAAATACATGATGCCGCATTATAATCTGGTTAGATAATCTATTGAGAAGAACCAAATTAGCCCTTAGTTTAATGTTTCTAGGATGCATTAATGGTGTCACTATAAACTTGTTGTCCAACATTTCACTGGGACATTGATATCACCATACATATCAGATTATTGTTATCAGTACTGAATTAAAGAAGATATTTAGGTCGACCGAAAAAGCATTTGTTGTTATATAATAATAATGTATGTATACTGATATGTTCCTGATTGTTTCCTCATGACCATTCTTCAGACTACATAGTGCAAGAACTGCTTTCACCTATTTCAGAATTACTGTCATCTGATGTCTGAATTTACAATGGAGGTATTTTCAAAATCTGTTCATACCTTCAGATTCTACATGTTGCGTGAAGTTTAATATATACTGGCTCATTAGGCAGATGCACAATATAATTGAGATGGTATCTAATTACTCTGGCTTTCATGTTTGAATTTTGAAATACAACCATGGCTTGAGTATTGGGAAGGAAAATCATCAATGATTTTACCTCGAGGGCTAGGATTGGAAGTCGTCAGGAATGTAAGGACTACACATGACAAATTTCTTAGGGGTTAATTCAATTCACAATGTTTTAGACATGCTATTGAGACCAGGCACATGATGATAATGATAGCCCACAACAACTTTTCTGTCACTGGCTCGGTAATTAACGAAAATTGGGTTAATGATTTGGTCTCTATGTTTGTAATGAGTTCGTCGTGGCATATATAGAATGCTATTCTCAATTTCTTGTTATTGCAACCAATTCTGCCATTGCCAAGAAAGCATGGTAAAACTATAGATGCCGAATTCCAAGCTATTCTATTCTGATGAATTCGTGATGTGGCAGGACAGGATACTGCTTCTGACATCTTAATATCAATGTTATTATAAACAGAGCCCCAGGATTAATACATTTTGGTCAGCCTGTTGATTTAGCTGGCTCTTTTCCAATCAATCTCCACCAAAGCTTGTAGCTCACCTCATCTCTTCTCTATTTTTGATCTCCACCAAAGAAGTTTAATTACAAAGAAGTTGTGCTCTTCCTTTTAAAAAGAGAAACAAATGCCCCTTGATAATATACCTTAATAATATTATCGTATTATTATATTTATCTACTCCAATCCCATAGGAAAATTTGTTTCAGCTTAGTAAAATTTTACTAGAGAAAAAGCAAACATAGGGTATGCCGTGATGAGTTGACAGGACAGTTCATGTGACGCTATGAAATTGAAAGTGAAGGGGACATCTTACATAGTTTTTTTTGAAAGTCAGTGAGAAAGTCGCTGCTATATATTAAGAAGCTGAAAAATATTTTACAATCATTACATAGAGATGGTGGAAATAGGATAGGAATAAGTCTATTTTACTCCCCAAAATATTACCCTGTAGTCGAAAGTTGCCCTAACTAAAAAATCAGGCTCTTAACTCCCGAACTATTCTAAATTGAAGAAATAACCCCCAAAGCGGTTTACTACAGTCGTTTTGTTGACGTGGTAGTCCACGCAAGTGGTTTTGCTGATGTGACAGTCCACACTTGCGGTTTTGCTAAGGTGGATGTCCACGTGGACTGCCAGTGTGGACTGTCACGTCAGCAAAACTGCCTTTATGGATCGTCATGCAAGCAAAACTACCGTAGTAAACCGTCTCGAGGGGTTATTTCTTCAGTTTAGAATAGTTTGGGGGGTTAAGAGCCTGATTTTTTTGTATGAGGCAAAACTTTTTTCATTGGTGTTATAACCTCTCTCTTTCTCTCTCTCTATATAGAGAGAGTGTGTGCGTTTTTTTATGGTGTCCCTAAAATTTTATCGGCCGTTCAATCAATGCGATGAGACAACTCAAATTTAAAATAGATGACATATTACCTCTAAGAGGTAATAGGCCATGTAATCTTTTTTTCTTAAGTATGAGGTCTACGCGCATGCAAAATATATTTTTTCCATATGTGTAAAATATTTATTTCATTCATGTGCTTAATTTTTTTAATTTTTCGAAGAAAAAACAAAGAACTTTGAAAAATCGAAAAATTATTTAAGAACTCTTAAAAAATCATTTTAAAATTATTTTCCGGAGAATGCATGCAGGACATTTGAAAGATTTTTAATTTTTATTATTTTTTAATTTCTAAAAATAGAGACCTTTGAAAAATCAAATATTTATTTCAGAACTCTTAAAAATCATTTGAAAATAAAATTTGAAGAGGTCTGATTTTTCTTTTTGAATTTTAAAAGTTCTCTATTTTTTAGAAAATCAAAAAAAAACTTTCTAAAGTCCCCTGCGTTCTCTAGAAAAGAGGAGAAAATAATGGGGCGCTGCCGACGCTTCTCATCCTCTGCGCTAGGAGTCTATTTCTAATTGTATCAAAATGAGTTTTCGTATCATTTATATTTATGATTGTTTTCTTAATTAGGGAAAGTAATCCTAAAATGAAATATTTTGCATGCACGGAAAGAATTTGTATTGGAAATGCGGCGGGGATTGAGGAGGAGATTGATAGTACGACCCACTACATCCGGTTAATCAATTTTTTAATTTAATTATTTATTTTAAATACTTGAAATCAACTGTTAAGATTTTTGGAAGCAATTATGTCATAAGGAGGTAATGGGGGCACCGTAACCAGCCCTATATATGTTCACCCACACAATGGATGTTCAGTGTTTCCCATGTCTTTTTACATGGTATGAGGTATGATATAAACATAGAACCATTGTAGTTTTGCTTTTGTAACTCTCCCTAATGATTGGCTTAACTCATATCAGTCCACACGAAGATGTAGAATAGAATTGACATGGCATCTCATTGCTCCTGCTTTCATGGTTGAAACAGAACTACAACCTTGAATGATGAGGGAAAATCCATGGTTTTACCTTGGTGAGGTTAGGATTAGAAGTTATCGGGAATGTGGGGACTAGGCTGGTTGATTTTCTTGGAAGTCGATTATATGACTGATGTTTAGTTTTGATATTGAGACATAGGGCAGGATGAGGCAGAGTCTCCACACCATTCTCTCTGACGCTACTAAGGTAGTTAAGGCAGCATCGATCATCTGTCTCACTTTCTTTTCATTACAATTAATTATGTGATTTCAGAGAAAACATTATAAAATTTTAGCTGGTTGTGCTCATCTTTTGTAAAAGTTTATTTTGTTTATTTTTTCCAATTGGAAGTGTCTTATTTAGTACCTAACAAAGCCAAGATTGTTCATCTCTTAGCTTGATGCAACTTCTAACTAAGTGAGATGCTACATCGATGGTTGAAATCCAAATGATTTTTTGTTAAAGTTCACGGTGCGAAATCCAAATTAACTTTTACAAATAAACAATTTTTAAAACTTGGCACTTTTTGTTTCTAGCCGAAGCGAACTGGTTGAAATTCATAATTTTTCAATCAAATTTGGTTGTATTACTGAACCTTGGCAAAAAGAACGATGGATTTATGCAAAATAGACCCTTCCTTTACACATAATTGGTTATTTGCGTCCCAGATTAATCTTCGTAAAAGATAACCCGACAAAAAGAAATTAGAGGGGAACAAACAATGATTTTTTCTGCAATGAACATGAGACTATCGATCATCCTTTCTTCAAATGTCAGATCATGTGCCTTGCTTGGCGGCGTGTCTTTCTCCCCGTAATACAAAAGATATTTTTAGTAATTGGATAAGGGGATTACCTAGATCAATTAAAAATGGTTTTGGTTGGGGCTAGTGCTTTATGCTAGTCAATTTGGCGTTATCATAATGACATAACTTTTAATGGAAAAAAATTGTCTAACAATATGCAGGTTATCTTCATGTATTCTAGTTTACTCCATTCCCGGTGTAAGATGCTTTCACGAGGATAACAGGATACTATGCACAATGGTGCTACACACTTGGATTTTGTGGCCAATGATCTTTTATCCCACTTTGGATGGCGTAGTACATTTCGACTCTTATGATATAATTTCTACTTCTTGTTTGCTAGACCATTTTCAATCATTTGTTTAGAATTTGGATGTTACCTCTATTTTCGTTTCTTTTTTTCTTTTTAGTTCTATTACTTATTGGTTGTGTGCATAGGCCGGAGATGTAAATCATTTCCATTATTTAAAAAAAAATAACAATGATATTTTGTATAGAAACCCCTCCATTACTAGACAATGTCTATTTAGGTCCCTAACGATCTGATTGTTGTAGCTGCTAGCGATCTTATCGGATATTTGATATGCATCATCACGAAGCAGTGTAAGCATCTTGACAGTTAATTAAATATGTGTCAACGTCCAGAATTTAACCACCATCATTGTTAAAATTTACCGTTTCAATGTGCACCTGAATAAAAGATGACTGCTGGGATATTGACAAGGATAGTAATAGACTCTGATGAGATGAGATGTTGGTAGTTTGGTTATAGACAAATGTAGTGCTTGCTACTGATATTCAAATCTGTGCATGTTGAGTTGAATGCATAGTGCAATTTGTTCGATTGATAGTACAATGCTTAGCGAAATCACACCTGGGTTCGTGAATTTTAGAAGAACTGAATTTTCCATGCTTTTGGTGCAATTTGTTGCCATTTTCTTTCCCTCTTTACTGATTTAAGTTGAAAGTTGTTAATACTGAATTGTAGTATTGATAGTGTCACCACGTTTACGTGGCATATGCTTCTCTTGGCACTCTTATCTTGCTATAGAGTAGAGTTATTCAAACAGTTAAACTCATGTGTAATAGTACCAAATGCGATACTATCACTAGGGCCGGCTCTGGGCCGATGCAAGAGGTGCGCTCACCTAAGACCTATGGCCGAGGGGGGCCAAGGCCCAGGTATTCCGTAGAGATGCTCTGCTGTCGTGAGTCTATGACTCCTCGTATTCGCGTCGCAGTTCCTTCCATCTGAACTACAAAGAAATAGATATTTGTCACCTATTTGGTGTCGCTGATGGAGTTTGATTATTATTCAAGGTAATCATATTACTTTTATAGTTTTATTTTATTGTTCTTTTAGTCTTCCTATTGTGATATTGCTATTGTTCATGAATTATTATTTAATATATCAAACTAAGATTATGTCATTGTCTCATTGGAAGTTAACTCTTATTAATTTGCAAGTAAAAATATGTATAGAGATATACATATACACATATAGATTGATAGGTATACTATATGTACACATATAGCGCCTAAGAGCAGAAAGACCCATGGCATCGAGTTGGCACTAGTGCCCTCCAAAACAATGAGCCGGCTCTGACTATCAGCAGCAATTTGCACTAGAAGAGCTCCCAATGCCTCCCAATCCTACCATGTAAACAAAATGCTCTGGTTCTCATAACCTTTCATAAGCTCATCTTGTCTTTTATGGAGCAGAAAAGGGCAACAAGGTACCATGCTGATGTGAATACGTAGTGGTGACACATTTAGTTTACGCAACATATGCTAGATAATAGATTTATATCATGAAAATCATCACAATAACTAGATCAGATCTAACTGAGATAGTAGCTAGTCACGATGATCTGAACAGTATATCAATGAATCGAGCAAACTTTATTTAGATGAACAGTATATGGCATGAAAAAGATACAATAGAAAGAGATGTCGGACTTAACCGATGAAGCCTCAAACTTTCAAACCCAGATCACTTCAATCTAAGAGAACAAACCTAACTGATGCAACCTTAGACCTAGCTAAATACACTAAGAACAACCGGCAACCGTGCTGTTTGACCATTCTCCTCAAGAGATCAAACCGAACCGATGCAGTCATGAGGGTACTAACCTAGTTGGCACGGACGTCGGGGGTGGCGGGACTCACCTCTTTGCTAGAGATCAAAAATGATGTAGCCCAGCTCCGAGCGCCCGAGTCTTGCCGAATAACCTTAGGGCCCAAGGGTGGCGATGCGCCGATTGATTGATTGAACGAGAGTTCACTAATCTAACCTAAGGGATACATATTTACAATCTGTAGACTTGCCGTCCAAGTAACTTATCCAGCTGATTCTGGATGAATCTGTAACCATTTGTTGCTCTTATCTTCATCGGCTCCCCTATTCGATCATGCAGCTGTTGCGAACAAACTCATTTGACTTTGTTGGACTAAAAATGATGACCAGAGGGGGGGGTGAATGGGAGCTTATAAAATTTCAGGCCAAAGATAGCCTTTTGTTTTAAAGCAGTCTCCTGTGGAACAGGCTTCGAACACATCCTTCGGAGGTCTGGTTCGGAGGTATTTCACAGCTCCGAAACCAGGCTTCACGAGGAGCAAAAGTTCGAAGTCAAGAAGACTTCGCTCCACCAATAACACCAAAAACTCAACTCTGCTAAGTCCGTGCAAGCTCTGTACACTGGATGCCTTCGAGCAGACTTCGCACTTCACCTTCGTAGTGGACCACCATGACTTCACAGCTACCCCCAGCATGAACTCTATCAGTCCGTGTACCGAACCCATGCATGGCCGAAGTACCTCAAGTCAGCCACACTCCGAAGCCCCACCTTCGGAGTACCACCCTTCAAAGTCCCTCCTTCGTCCAAGGCCCCCGCATGAAGCATTCCGTGAGCACTTTGTCGCAGTGTCTCTCCCCGAACACACTCCTCGACAAACCTCACCCGGACCATGCCTTCGATGCACCTCGACTTCGGAGATCTCAGTCGGGTGAATCTTCGAGTGCCTCCATCCGTAGCACACTTCGAACACCTTGCCTCATTGCTGAGGACTTTGTCCGCCATACTCCGAAGTCACTCCATTAAGAGTATCCTTCAAAGTGCCTCGCCTCCGAGGACTTTGTCTCGGGATACCTTCAGCCAAAGCAACGCTCCGCACTCTCTGCCTTCGCCTGGCGCACCTTGACCCGAGGACCGATCTCGACCTCACGTAGCCTTCGTGATCGAGCTCCCCGCTCGCCTGGCATCAAGCCTCCCACTTGACCTAGGTTCACTTGTTGTGAACCGTCCGTCGCCTCCAAAGCCACCTGCGCACCACAGACAGATAGACAAGTGTATCCAATACCCCGGAGACTTCTCCGGGTAAACAACCTTCGGCACACACTCCGGTGTACCACCCAAAGTATCGAACCCTTCGGTACGACCAAGTCATCGTGTACTATCGGACCCCTCCGACAGTCACACTCTGCTGCAATAGCCACGGCAAACGAACCCACTGAACCTTTTGGTGAAACAACATTCGAACCCCTTCGGAGGTACCCTTTCTAAACTAGAAGATAAAACCTGTCAATCACTCATCACAGACTCTGAAACCAACCTTTGGTTTCTTGATCTCCCCCTTGATGAGTGCATTGACAACCAAATTGAAGTTCAAGAAAATTTGAAAAATTTCAGCACACAAGTGACCATAAAAACTCAAAAAGAGCCAAATTATGTCACTTGACAAAAGAATTTCTCTCCCCCTTTTCAAACGAGTGAAAGCCCCTTCGGCACATCCTTCCCTTTTCACAATAAAAACTCCCCCTGAGTTATTTTTTCTCTTTACTGCAGAGAATGTAAGGATTTCTCCCCCTTTGGCAATGCAAGAATCAAGGAGCAATGAAATTATGCAAAGCTTCGAAATTAGTAGAAGTGCAGGAACATATAAAGCAAAAATATGTCAAACTTAATGCCAGTTTTCATGTGCTCAGCTCAATTTAACATGATCTAAAAACATAATGACCGCATGCAATTTCATTATTTTGAAATAAAAGCATCACCACTCAATCAAGTGAACTAGACAAGTAAAGGCAAGGGCTGCGCAAAGCTAGTCAATTGCTACTCTAGATAGACAAGTCTTGCTGAAAGGGAGCATTGAAAGCAACCCTGATTGACAATGGATTTTTACTTGCTATTCTTTTCTTAATGCCAGGGGTTATTTGTTTGTCTACCTTATACTTTCCAATCAAGCCAAGCCTTAGGCAAGAAAGCTATCAGAAGCTTAAAGTTATGATTTTGGCATACACTAAATTATCCTAGTTCATACCAAAGTGCAATGGTAAGCAGTCTAGAATAAAGTAGTGTGACAAACAAACCCACTTGGATCTTTTCATTTTTAGCAACTAAAACATGGATTCTGGATTTTGGATAAGTGAACAAATTGTTTGGCACTTGTTGAAGAATATCCATGAGTAAGCAGTATGATTTTTCAAGTCGCAATTTTAGCATCTAATGTGCTCCCCCTCACAGAATGTCGTAAGGATGACAAACACCAAGTTCCCCACACAAGTAGGCGAAACGCGAAGCATCGAGGGGTTTTGTGAAAATATCGGCTAGCTGGTGTTGGGTATCAACATATTGAAGTTCAATATCACCCTTCTCATTGTGATCTCTGAGAAAATGATATCGTACATCAATATGTTTGGTTCTAGAATGCTGAACTGGGTTGTTTGCAATACAAATAGCGCTAGTGTTATCACAGAAAAGTGGAACACTCGTATAATTTAACCCAAAATCCCGCAGAGTGGAAACCATCCATAAAATATAAGAGCAACAGCTAGCTGCAGTAACATATTCGGCCTCAGCCGTCAATTGTGCAACACTAGACTGTTTGCGAGAGGACCAGCAAACCAACGAAGTACCCAGAAAATGACAAGTACCAGAGGTACTTTTCCTATCAATCCTACACCCAGCAAAATCTGCATCCGAATAACCTCGAAGACACAAAGATGAAGATGCAGAATACCAAATGCCAAATTCGGGGGTATGCTTGAGATACTTGAGAATGCGTTTTACCGCTTGGCGGTGCGAAGCTTGTGGCGAAGCCTAAAAATGAGCGCACAGACACACTGCGAAGTGTATGTTCGGCCTCGTAGCAGTCAAGTAGAGGAGGGATCCGATCATGCTTCGGAACTCGTTTTGATACAGATTCTCTATCTTCGTCAGGATCCAATGCTACAGATGTAGCCATTGTAGTGGGGAGTGGCTTCGCATCAGCCATGTCGAACTTCTTGAGCAGGTCCTTGGTGTACTTCATCTGGTGGACGAATGTGCCTTGTTTGCTTTGCTTGATTTGCAAACCAAGGAAAAATGTGAGATCGCCCATCATGGACATTTCGAACTCCGTGCTCATGGTATCTGCAAACTCGACAACCAAAGCATGAGAAGAGCCACCAAATATAATATCATCCACATAAATCTGAACTAGCAGGAAATCTTTGCCATGCTTGAGAGTGAACAAGGTTTTATCAATAGATCCCATCAAATACCCCCGCTCAAGCAGAAAAGACTTAAGTCTATCATACCAAGCCCGAGGGGCCTGCTTGAGTTCATAAAGAGCCTTATGAAATTTGAGGACTTTATGTGGGTATTTGGGGTTTTCAAAGCCAGGGGTTGTTTTACAAAAGCATCTTCGCCTATGAAGCCATTAAGAGAAGCACTTTTAACATCCATTTGATAAAGTTTGAAACCACGGGATGCCGCAAATGCAAGAAAAATCCTAATGGCCTCAAGACGAGCAACAGGTGCAAAAGTCTTAGTAAAATTAATCCCTTCTAATTGAGAATAACCCTGAGCTACAAGTCTAGCCTTGTTTATAACTACAGTCCCATCCTCCCCTTGTTTGTTTTTGAAAATCCATTTTGTTCCAATGAAATGAACATTTGGTGGAGGATCAACTAAAGTCCAGACTTGATTTCTCTCAAAATTTTCAAGTTCTTCATGCATGGCATTGATCCAACTAGAATCAGAAAGTGCATGACTAACATCTAAGGACTCAAAAGACGCAACAAAAGCAGAATCAATGAAATGGCATGAGAACGTGTTACCCTTTGATCAAGCTCACCAATGATATGCTCAGGAGGATGCATCCTTTGAATATGGTGTGGAGCCTCGTGGCACGATGCAGTCTCCCCCTCAACTTGTGCATTGGAGTGGTCCAAGATGACCGATGTCTAGGTAGTTGCTTCGGGGCCTTGCGCCGAAGTGGTCGAAGCGGGGTCGGCTTTAGGGGTTGGTGTCGAGGGTAGTAGGGGTTCATCCTCGAAATTTTTGGGATCTTCATCTTAGAAGATGGTCCGTTCCATGTCGTGTTCATTTGCCTGTTCAGAAGTAGAACTAATAGAGGGGGTTGATTCATCAAAAGTCACATCACATGACTCGATGACAGTGTTAGTTTCCAAATTGAAAACACGATAAGAATGACCATGAGTAGTGTATCCCAAAAAGATCCCGTCGGAAGACCACGACTCAAATTTATCCAAATTTCCACGTTTTAGGATAAAGCATCGACATCCAAAAACTCAGAGATGAGTCACTTTGGGTTGTCTCCCAAAACGCAGTTCATAAGATGTCAAGTTCAAAATTGAGCGCAAGAAGATTCGGTTTGAGATGTAAAATGTAGTGTTCATGGCCTCAGCCCAGTATTTTCTAGGAGTCCTATGCTCATAGAGCATCGTCCTAGACATCTCAACCAAAGTACGGTTTTTTCTCTCAACAACACCGTTCTGTTGAGGAACCCGCAGAGCAGAGAATTGATGTTATATGCCATGCTCCATGCAAAAGTCAACAAAGAGATTGTTCTTGAACTTAGTGACATTATCACTTCGAATGAATTTTAATGCATCAGGGAGTTCAGTAAAAAGTCTCAAAGCCAAGCTCCGAAAGTGTAAAAATACTTCATCCTTGATGGCTAGAAAGAATACCCAAGAGTAGCGAGAGAAATCGTTGACAATGACTAACACATACCACTTGCCGCCTAAAGAACTAACCCGAGAAGGACCTACAATGTTCATATGGAGAAGTTCTCTGGGTTGTTCCGTCATCACTATGGTGACTGGCGAATGCGAAGCGGCAATCATCTTTCCATGTCGACAGGGAGCGCAAACTAAATTCTTCTCAAAATTGAGCTTGGGCAATCCTCGGATCAGACCTATGGCACTCAGACGAGCAAGCAACTCAAATCTTATATGCCCTAGTCTCCTATGCCACTTCCAAAGCTCAGAAGTTGAATGTGCAACAATGCAATGAGAAGAACCGGATGACTCAGAAAAATCAGCTCCAAACACTCTCCCAACTCTAAAGATCTTACAAACTACAGCGCCATCAGAATTGAGTACTTGCGAAGTATCGCGATGGAATCGTACTTCGAAGCTCTCATCAAGCAATTGAGATACAGAAAGCAAATTGTATCCCAAATTTTAAACCAAAGCAACATCTTTGAGAGTGAAATTTGAGTTGACTCTTACCACACCTTTACCTTTCACTCTACTCCTTCGATTGTTGCCGAAGGTATATGTTCCTTTTGCTTGGTTGTGGCGAGGCTGGAGAACCATGTTGCATCTCCGGTCATATGGCGCGAACAACCAGAGTCCATGATCCACATGCCCTCCAAGCCTCGATCTAGCGCCTACACATGATAAGAGAATCTTGATTGCTTAGTGCTGGGGTGAGTGAAAGCATGACGAGGCATCCAACACTGAGTCATACGAGTAGTAGGCACAGTAAAAATAGACTGTCTACACATAGAAAAATCAGAATGATGCAAAGTGTGAGGTCTACCTACATGTTGTGACCCAAATGCATGACGAGGTCTTCTAACCTATCGAGGCACAAAGTTACTCACACGGGGTCTACCACCATATGGAACATGGTGAACACCTCAAGGAGCAAAACCTCTCCAGGAAGTACGAGGAGCCTCAAAAACAAGACGTGAATAAACCTCAAACTCATGCATACTTAGAGATGGGTAAGGCATGTTCTGGAAACTCATCACCTGAGAGCGTCGCTCATCCTTGATGCGACGAAAACAGAACCCAACCAGATGACCTGCCCACTAAAAGTAGGAACAATGAAAAACTCTCCTAGGGGCACTCTCATGGGTCATAAGAGCAATTTTCACGGGCTCCTTGGGCTTCTGCTGAGGTTTTTTCTTGAGTGGAGGAGGCAGCTTTTTCTTGTGATGAGAAGTGGTTTTATTTGTGGTTTGGGTAGGATTTTTGGCTGATGGAATGTCTAACTAGGCTCTTTCTTTCTCTAAGGTAGTAGGCGAGGTAAAAACAGTTTTATTTTCACTATCTGAAGGAATCCTCTCAAAACCCAAACCCAGAGCTAACCCTGCCCTGTGAGCACACATCTTGGTATTGGCCAAGAGCAAGTCCATCTTACCCTTTCCCTCAATGCATTTGTTCACCACAGAAAGAAGGTATTCATTTTCAGTCATGAGGTTTTCACCTCGCTCTCTAACAGTGACTAGCTGGTCCTTAAGGATTATGCAAGTGTCACACACAGGTTGCACATCCTTAGAACTACCGGCCCTCTCTAATCTAGCCTCTAAATCCTGGACATGCTTATCACGTAAATTAATGCTCTCACATAATAAGGGGAGTTCATGCATTCATTTATATCATGAGGACTAGATTCAACCATCAAAAGTTGCTTCTGTGCAGTCTCAAGCTCAGAAAGAGTTTGAGCATGCACAGAACGCAACTGAGCAAGCTCACTCATGACAACAGTGCAAGATTCACATTCAGCATCATTAACCCTAAACGTAAGCATGGCATAATCAGTAGACACAGATTCTAGCCTAAGTCTAAGGTCTTTTCTGTCTCTAGCGGCTTGTACAAGTAATCTATCCTGACCAAGAACTACTTCATTCAGTTCATCTATCTTAATTGAAAGCTGGTCATAGGATAGAGGTACTTGAGATGAGTCAAGCTCATCGCCACTGTGATCGTTGTTGGGTATGAAGCAGAGGCCAGTGAAATCTCGTCCCTTCTTGTCCTTCTTCTCCTCCTTCCTTGAGGACTCCTCCTCATCAGAGCTCGACTCCTCAGTTGAGGAAGTGTCGATGTCACTGAGAGAAGCAACAAATGCTCTGGAAGAAGCTTTGGCTACCCTCTTAGCCACCTTGTCGCGCTTGCCCTTCACAAAGGGTCTCCTCTCCTTTTTGTGGTATTTGGGGCGCTCACTCTCATCTCTCCTCTTGAGCTTAGGACAGTTGGCCTTGATGTGAGAAGTGTCACCACACTCAAAACAACCACTAAATCCACTTCTCCTCTGATCCCGTCTCTCATGGTGAAAACGGGTGAACCTTCTGGCAATAAGAGCAAGCTCTTCATCATCCAGAGTATCCACCTGCTCCTTAGTGATGGAGACCAGGGAGGACAAAGCAAAACCTCCAGTAAGAACACAAGTACCATATGTGCTTGGTTTTGTAGGGGTGCCACGGCTAGTGCTAGAAACTAGTGTCAATGGCTGTGGAAAAGAGTTTCTATGCACTACAAGAGATGCCTTGGCAATCTCTGTGGACTTTAGCTTGTTGAAGAGCTTATCACAGGTCAATGTGTCATAACCTGCGGACTCCTCAATGCTGGATATCTTCACTTCCCATATGCTACGATCAATAGCATAGAAAAGCTTGATAGCCCTGTCATGATCATTGTAAGAAAGTGTCCCATTGGACCGCAAGTTACTCACTATCACATCACAACAAGAAAACATGGCATCTATAGATTCACCAGGCGCCTGCACAAACAGCTGATACTATTGATTGTACGTGCTTTGGTGCCTAGCCTTAATCTGTGTAGAGCCCTCATGAAAAATAGTGAGTGTAGTCCAAATCTCCTTTGCTGTCCTTAGGTGTTGAACCCTATCAAACTCACTCCGACTCAAACCAATGAACAATATATTTCTAGCCTTGGAGTTAGCATTATACCGATCTTTTTCTGTTTGAGAGGTGCGAGTTTTAGGGATGGAGTATTGTGAGTCCACAATCTCCCAAATTGCATTTCCTTGGCTTAGCAAGTAAGCCTCCATGCGCACCTTCCAGTATGCAAAATCAATCCCATCGAACAGAGGTATTTTACTAACTCTGTCCATGTCACCAACAGATCACAAAACTGGTTAAGGTCAACTGGTGATCTTAACCTGCTCTGATACCAATTGTTGGACCGAAAATGATGACCAGAGGGGGGTGAATGGGAGCTTATAAAATTTCAGGCCAAAGATAGCCTTCTGTTTTAAAGCAGTCTCCTGCGGAACAGGCTTCGAACACACCCTTCAGAGGTCTGGTTCGGAGGTATTTCACAGCTCCAAAACCAGGCTTCGCAAGGAGCAAAAGTTCGAAGTCAAGAAGACTTCGCTCCACCCATAACACCAAAAACTCAACTCTGCTAAGTTAGTGAAAGCTCCGCACACTGGGTGCCTTCAAGCAGACTTCACACTTCACCTTCGTAGTGGACCACCACGGCTTCGCAACTACTCCCAACTTGAACTCCATCAGTCCATGTACCAAACCCATGCATGGTCGAAGTACCTCAAGTCAGCCACACTTTGAAGCCCCACCTTCGGAGCACCACCCTTCAAAGTCCCTCCTTCGTCCAAGGCCCCCGCATGAAGCATTCCGTGAGCACTTTGTCGCAGTGTCTCTCCCCAAGCACACTCCTCGACGAACCTCACCCGAACCATGCCTTCGATGCACCTCAACTTCTGAGACCTCAGTCGGGTGAATCTTCGAGTGCCTCCATCCGGAGCACACTTCGAACACCTTGTCTCATTGCTGAGGACTTTGTCCGCCATACTCCGAAGTTACTCCATTCAGAGTATCCTTCGAAGTGCCTCGCCTCCGAGGACTTTGTCTTGGGGTACCTTCAGCCGGAGCCACGCTCCGCACTCTCTGCCTTCGCCTAGAGCACCTTGACTCGAGGACTGATCTCGACCCCATGCAGCCTTCGTGACAGAGCTCCCCGCTCGCCTGGCATCAAGCCTCCCACTTGACCCAGGTTCACTTGCTGTGAACCATCCGTCGCCTCCAAAGTCACCTGCGCACCACAGACAGACAGACAAGTGTATCCAGTACCCTAGAGACCTCTCGGGGTAAACAACCTTTAGCACACACTCTGGTGTACCGCCCAAAGTATCGAACCCTTCGATATGATCAAGTCATCGTCTATTTCGGACCCCTCCGACAGTCACACTCCGCTGCAACAGCCGCAACAAACGAACCCACCGAACCCTTCAGAGGTACCCCTTCGAAACCGGAGGATAAAACCTGTCAATCACTTATCATAGACTCTGAAACCAACCTTTGGTTTCTCAGACTTATTTGATCGAATCTTCTCTGGCCTATTGTTGACTGTGCGCCTTCCTTGGTGGGCCTTGGGCTTTACCAAATCTTGGTGTCAATACATGTCCCCCTAGTTTTGAGGCGTTAAGGGGCATCTGACACTTTGAAACTATAAGTCATTAGTGCCTTATGCTGCCAAGTCTTTTCACACAGTCATCTCACATTCATTACCATCAGCCGACAAAACTCTTTGCCTTCACCTCTCGTGATTGGTCCGATGGGGTAGCCGAGGAACCACATTGATCAATAAATATCTAGCCTTCTCTGTATCTTCTTTTCACGCTTTCTGCTTATACCGCTCTGGCTCTCAACCCATCGTCATTGGCTTCTACTACTTTCTGATCATCGCTGTATTGCTGCCTTCTTCTTTGTCACACCACACCGAGAGGACAGTGAAATGGATGACTTGAACAGTAAAAATATGTATATAGATATACATATACACACATAGATTGATAGGTATACTATATGTACACATATAGCGCCTTAAGAGTAGAAAGACCGATGGCATCGAGTTGGAACTAGGGTGCTCCAAAACAATGAGCCGCAACAATTTGCACTAGAAGAGCTCCAAATGCCTCCCAATCCTACCATGGAAACACAATGCTCCGGTTCTCATAACCTTTCATCAGCTCATCTCGTCTTTTATGGAGCAAAAAAGGGCAGCAAGGTACCATACTGATGTGAATACGTAGTCGGATTCAATGCAGTTCTGTGGGTGAGGTTCAGTTTGCATCTTCAAGACTACAACTACTTGTATAATAAATTTAAGTGCTGATCGGATGGGATTAATAAATGATTTGATTTGTTGTATAATTAATTTAAGTGTTCAAACAAATAAATTTAATGCTAAAGTGTATAAACAATTTTTCGATGTTTTTTATATTGGAGTTCCATGCCTTTGCACGGAATTGGTTATTAGTGTGCCAGATTAATCTTCGTATAAGATAACAGTGATATTTTGCATAGAAACCCCTCCAATACTAGACAATGTCCATTCAGGTCCCTAATGATCTAATCGCTGTAGCTGCTAGCGATCCTATCGGACATTTGATATGCATATCATCACGATACAGTGTAATTAGATACACGTCAACCTTCAGAATTTAATTAAAATTCATCGTTTTATTGTGCACATGCATATTGCACATCAATGAGACATGACAGTACAATTGGGATATTAGCGACGGTAGTAATGGACTCTTTTATGTTCGGCTTTTATTACGAGATAAGAGATATAATTAATCTTACTTATTGAATATATTTAAATTAGTAATAAAACTAATCTCTTTGCATGCTCGAACCTCTTCTTAGGAGAACTCATCGGGAGCGTCCAAGTCCAAGTGCGTCAGGTCTTAGATTTCCGGTGAGGGGAAACCACGTGCTTGTTTCCTTGTGCGGTTTGGAGATGACATGAACTAGGTCCTCACCATCATTATCATTGTTGTCACTTGCGACTCTCTCTTGGTGCTCGTCGACGATGCCATCCATGATATAGTGTATTCAGTTAGGAGCGAAGCCACGATTTGTCTCCTAAGATCAACAATACACTTTACTTTGTATCATCAAAATTTAATACTCTTTAATATAATTTAAAAGTAATTAAGAAGACAAGAGTATGACTCAAGCTCTAATTACCTAGGCTTGTCTCTGCATGCAGCGTTGGTACTCATCATATACTTTAGGGCCAAATAGTTGGATTTTTGGAGAACCCTCCATGAACCATCCACCTCTCTCTCCTATGTGTGCAGTGATCCATATATACCCTCAAGCACATCGATCCATGATGCTATGTATACTACATGTCATCTTCACGTTCGATCACAACGAAGCGATACACCTTGCTAGATATCTTCAACAATACATTTGATCTAGCTCGTTGATATCATCAAGAGGATAGTTTACGCTGATAGAATCTATCTGACATGACTCCAGTTGCGACATCTTTGGTGAACATGACCACATCCAACCAAACTACCAGCGGAGCTTCTACAATACCTAACATAAAAGCTCCTAATGCCTCATAAGCCTACCGCTATAACAAGCCTGCTGAGCTCCCTCCTCGTCGCATCTTTTATGGTGAGAACTAAAGATGACAGAACGATACCAGTGTATATATGAAGGAAGAATCTGAATCCATGAAGTCTTCACTTACAAATGCAAGTAGCATTAGTGTACTTTCCGTAGTTGATTAATCACGTAGGCATTTTAATTAATCTTGCTTAAACAATTAGTTCCATTAACGATCTGTAATTACACGCTTAAACATTGTGATTTTAAATTTCGGGCTACCCACTATAGCGAGTGTGGTCTCTGTGTAGCACAAATATTGTTAATCTTAGCAGGCTCAAATCTCTAAAGCACGAAAGGCGGAATTGAACTGGTAGTGCAGAAAAGATGATGGAAGAGAGACAAAACCATAGTTGTATTCAAGACAAGCTAACTAGAGACTTTATTATTGGAAGCTTTTATGTCTTTTTGCGTTCAAGTCAAAACTTACAAAATAAAAAATAATTTCACTATCTTAGAACCCAGTGCGTGTATACGTAAGTTTTGCGTCCGTAATAATCAAAGTATCCATTCCATTTCGGTTTCACTTTACATTTTCTACTAGAGACTAAGAGCATCTTCAACAATCTCATTAAAAACTTCTCTAAGTCAAAATTTAGTAATTCTTACAAAAAAACGTGCTTCAACAGATTATCCAAGCAGATTGCTTGACCAAACTCGTTCACTTGTCAATTTCCGTGCTTCTGGTACAATTTGTTACCATTTTCTTCCCCTCTTTACTGGTTTATGTTGAAAGTTGTTAATACTGAGTTCTAGTATCTATAGTGGTGACACATTTAGTTTACGTGGCATATGCTTCTCTTTGCACTCTTATCTTGCTATGGAGTGGAGGTATTCAAATATTTAAACTCACGTGATACCACTCTGGTTAAATTGAAGTAACAAATGCTTGCTATCTTGTAATAGTCTAATGATATATACTTACATTGTTATTATGTATAGACTCTTTATATGTTTTTCATTTGAAATTTCTATCATGTATGGACTATTGATTTGTACAAACCTTAAATTTGTGAACTGTTAATTTATAGCCGTTAGAATTTGCAAAGTTAGAAATTGAGAGTCTGTTAGAGTGTGCAGCAGATACGAAGAGGAATCATTTTGGCAGTATGTCATCACCAATAATTTGCACCAGAAGAGCTCCCAATGTCTCCCAAACCTACAATAGAAACACAATGCCCGGGTCCTCATAACTTTTCATCAGTTTGTAGCACTGGTGATAGCTCATCTCATCTTTTATGGAACATAAAAGGGCAGTAAGATACACCATGCACATGTGAATGCATAGTCTGATTCAATGCAGTTCTGTGAGGATCAGTGTGCATCTTCAAGACTACAACTGCTTGCTCAAGTTCTGCAGCAGCCCCATTTTAAAGTGCTGATTGGATGAGATTAATAGAAGATTTTATTTTTTTGTCAAATAAATTTAAGTGTTCAAACAAATGAATTTAATGCTACAGTTGATAAATGATATTAAAGCAGTTTTTTGATAATTTGTACATAGAAAGTCTAAAAAAATTGGACCATTTAGAAGTTTAAAATATCGTGCTGCATTGTAATCCAGTCAGATAGTCTATTGAGAAGAAGAACTAAATATGCCCTTAGTTTAATGTGCATCTATACACTACTTCACACCATTAATGTTTCTAGGGCGCAATAATAGTGTCACTATAAACTCGTCGTCCAATATTTCAGAATTTCGATGGGGGCATTGAGATCACCAGATAGATCGGATTGTCATCATCAAAACTAAATTAGAGAAAATATTTAGGTCAGCCAAAAAGATATTATTGTCCCGCGAAAACAATGTTTGTATTCTGATCCGTCCCTGAATTTGAGTACTGAATTTAGGTCAGCTAAATTATTGTTATCAGTACTGAATTAAAGAACATATTTAGGTCAACTGAAAAGGCATTTGTTGTTATATGATAATAATGTTTGTATACTGATCTATCCCTGAATGTTTCATCATCCTGATGTTAAGTACCGAAGCAGACCATTCTTCAGAATATATAGTGCAAGTGCCTCTTTCACCTATTTCAGAATTACTGGCATCTGATGTCTGAATTTACATCGGAGGTATCTTCAAAATCTACTCATGTCTCCGGTTCCTACATGTTGTATGAAGTTTAATATATATCGGATCATTAGTCAGATGTAAATATAATTGACATGGTATCTAGTTACTCTGCTATCTGAAAAAAGATCTCGTTACTCGAATATTGGGGACTATAGCCATGACTGAGTATTGGGAAGGAAAATCATCAATGAATTTACCTCAAGGGCTAGGATTGGAAGTCATCAGTAATGTAAGGACTACACACTACACATGATGGATTTCTTGGGGGTTAAATCAATTCACAATTTCTCTGCCGTTGGCTCGGCAATTAACGGAGATTAGACTCATAATTTGAACTCTGCTATGTTTGTAACTTGTTTATCATCGTTGTCTGTGTTTCCATCTTGATGTGCATTTCTTCTGAATTACTTCAGTCAAGGTCAGACACCAACTGAACTCTTATCTCTCTTTCACTTCTTCGTCTCTTTAAGTCTCACAAAAGAAACCTTCCCCGGTTTGTCCAAATTTCGTCTCGGCCTCTACAGATGAATAGTGAATAGTAGTTGGTTTGAAGCCCGAAAGCTGTGCATTTGAACTTTGAAATGGGATTGTTGTAAAGTTCATGCTCACTTTCCAGGGTGGTGCTTTAGATGAATCCTGATGGACTGATGCTTCACACGGTGAGACAAAGACGAAGATATCATGGAACTGATTTTTTTCATAGGATTGCACGCTATTCTATTCCAACAATTTGTACCATAGCATGACAATACTCTATGACTCACAATCTGTTGGAACATTCATATTCTGACAAGAATATGTCGAGCTAGCTAGTGAAAATTTGAAAAGGTTAATGTTTTCTATCTTTTAGATTTTATTTAAATTCTATAATCTGAACCATTTATAGAAGCAACAGAATTTGAGATCAGTTGTAGCTGACAAAAACTCCCCACACATGCCCATATGCAATTGAAATAGCTAGATAACACTGGATTACCGGATTAGTTAGTTAATTAATTTATAAATTAATTAACTATGATATAATATAAACTAACAGATAGATTAAAAAATAATATAAGCAATTCTGATAAATATTTTTATTGATAAATTATAATTTCAGAAGTGTAGCATGAATAATCCGTTTGATAATTCGTCCCCAAAAGTTATAAAGAATGCAATGTGCGTTCCATTTAGCTAGTGGGTTAAGGATCATTTTTTAAAAGTACAATTTTCTAGTTTTTTTCATTGGTGTTATAACCTATATATATAGAGAGAGAGTGTGTGTGTGTTTTATGGTGCCCCTAAAATTTTATCGGCCGTTCAATCAATGTGATCAGACATCTCAAATTTAAAATAGATGACATATTACCTATAGGTCATATAATCTTTTTTTCTTAAGTATGAGGCCCACGCGCATGCAAAATATATTCTTTCCATACGTGTAAAATATTTATTTCCTTCGTGTGCTTAATTTTTTTAATTTTTTTGAAGAAAAAACAAACAACTTTGAAAAATCTAAAAATTATTTAAGAACTCTTAAAAAATCATTTTAAAATTATTTTCCGTAGAATGCACGCAGGACATTTGAAAGATTTTTAATTTTTAATTTTTTTAATTTCTAAAAATAGAGAACTTTGAAAAATCGAAAATTTATTTCAGAACTCTTAAAAAACATTTGAAAATAAAATTTGAAGAGGTATGATTTATCTTTTCGAATTTTCAAAGTTCTCTATTTTTTAGAAAATAAAAAAATATATCTTTCTAAGGTCCCTTGCATTCTTTAGAAAAGAGGAGAAAAATAATGGGGCGCTGCCGACGCTCGAACCAGCATCTAAGCTTTAAAAAGTTATCTTCTCATCCTCTGCGCTAGGAATCTATTTCTATTTGTATAAAAATGAGTTTTCGTATCATTTATATTTATGATTGTTTTCTTAATTAGGTAAAGTAATCCTAAAATGAAATATTTTGCATGCACGGAAAGAATTTGTTTTGGAAACGCAGTAGGGATTGAGGAGGAGATTGATAGTACGACTGACTACATCCGGCTAATCATTTTTTTAATTTAATTATTTATTTTAAATACTCAAAATCAACGGTCAAGATTTTTGGAAGCTATTATGTCTTTCTACATGGTATGAGGAGGTATGATATAAACATAGAACCATTGTAGTTTTGCTTTTGTAACTCTCCCTAATGATTGGCTTAACTCATATCAGTCCATCAAAGATGTAGAATAGAATAGAATGGACATGGCATCTCATTACTCCTGCTTTCATGGTCGAAACAGAGCTACAATCTTGAATGATGAGGAAAAATCCATCATTTTACCTTGGTGAGGTTAGGATTAGAAGTTATCGGGAATGTGGGGACTAGGCTAGTTGAATTTCTTGGCAGTCGATTATATGACTGATGTTTTAGTTTTGATATTGAGACATAGGGCAGGATGAGGCAGAGTCTCCACACCATTCTCTCTGATGCTACTAAGGAAGTTAAGGCAGCATCGATCATATGTCTCACTTTTTTCATTACAATTAATTATGTGGTTTCGGAGAAAACACTATAAAATTTTAGCTGGTTGTGCTCATCTTCCTTAAAATTTTATTTTGTTTATTTTTTCCAATTGGAAGTGCCTTATTTAGTACCTAAGAAAGCCAAGATTGTTCATCTCTTAGCTTGATCACAACTTCTAACCAAGTGAGATGTTACATCGATGGTTGAAATCCAAATGATTTTTTAGTTAAAGTTCATGGTGTGAAATCCAAATTAACTTTAACAAATAAACAATTTTTAAAACTTGGCACTTTTTGTTTCTAGCTGAAGCGAACTGGTTGAAATTCATAATTTTTCAATCAAATTTGGCTGGATTACTGAACCTTGGCAGAAAGAACGATGGATTTATGCCAAATAGACCCTTCCTTGGTTATTGGCATGCTAGATTAATCTTCGTAAAAGATAAACTAGCAAAGAGAAATTAGAAGGGAAACAAATAATGTTTTTTTTGTAATGAACACAAGACTATCGATCATCTTTTCTTCAAATGTCAAATCACGTGCCTTGCTTGGCGGTGTGTTTTTTCCTTTAACATCCCTCATCCCCGTAATGCAAAATATATTTTTGGTAATTGGTTAAGGGGATTACCTAGATCTATTAAAAATAGTTTTGGTTAGGGCTAGTGCTTTATGCTAGTCAATTCAGCATTATCGTAATGACATAACTGTTAATGGAAAAAATTGTCTAACAATATGCAGATTATCTTCATGTGTTCTAGTTTACTCCATTCCTGATGTACATGCTTTCACATGGATAACAAGATAATATACATAGTGGTTCTACATACTTGGATTTTGTAGTCAATGATCTCTTATCCCACTTCGGATGTCGTTGTACATTTTGACTCTTATGATAAAATTTATACTTCTTGTTTGTCAGACCATTTTCAATCATTTGTTTAGAATTTGGATGTTACCTCCTTTTTTCGTTTCTTTTTTCTTTTTAGTTCTTCTACTTATTAGGTATGTGTCTATTGACAGAGGCCAGAGAAGTAAATCATTTACATTATCTAAAAAAGATAACAATGATATTTTGCATAGAAACCTCTCATTTACTAGGCAATGTCCATTTAGGTCCCTAACGATCTGATTGTTGTAGCTGCTAGCGATCCTATAGGATATTTGATACGCATCATCACGATGCAGTGTAAGCATCTTGACAGTTAATTAAATATGTGTCAACGTCTAGAATTTAACCACCACCATTGTTAAAATTCACCATTTCAATGTGCACCTGCATACTCATCAATGAGAGATGACAGCTAGGATATTAGCAAGGATAGTAATAGACTATTTTACCTAAGATTTTTAGTTTATAAAAGATAGAGTTAATATTACTTATTGATTATATTTAAATTAGTAATAAAACTAATATCCATTGGTATGCTCGACGAGAACTCATCCACTATAAGAAAACTAGAAACTTCCGTTGTGGCCGACGGAAGTGTTGATAGCAAAAAATGGTTTTAATGGTCAAGATTGTCAAAGAGTCAAAATTGGTAATTTAGACCGAAAATATGCCAGGTCCCGGCACAGGCCGGTCTGACCGAAGTGGTACCGTCGGTCTAATCGGACCCACTTTGGTAAGACAGAAGGGGACCCTTCAGTCTGACCGAAGTGTCCGAGTCCAAGCTGTTTTTGTTTGTTTTGGGATAATCTTATCCCTAATCAAATCTTAACGACTTGGACCCAACTCTTAACCAAATTTGAGTTGGAGATAAGCCTAGGAACGTCATGACCAACCCCTATAAATATAGGGCCAACGTCGATTCAAGAAACCCCCTCGGTGGCACTACATTGAATCGTTCTTTTTGTTTTCAATCTACTATTTCCTCTCTACTTTTGCCCTAGTTTTATTCTTTACTCTAGCAGTAGCCCTTTGTCAATTTGATCAGCAAATTGTCTGTATTTCGCCACATTATCGCGATTTCTTTGTGGGTTTGATCCGAAAACCTTCTGTTTCACCCTCATACGGGTTTTTATTGTTGTTATCGGTTTTTACCAGTGATTCGGTCCCTAGGCCAAATTGCCATTGGTTCTTGTGTTTTGAAGGTGTTGAAGTATCCATATTCATCATCAAAGGAATCCACATCAAGCCATTGCCACCAAGACGGTCGTCGGAATCTGGGAGATCCAACCGCTAGAACCATCGGCCTGACCGGAGGCTACCTCCCGGTCGGACCGCCTTGTGTCGGACCTATCACGCTGTTGCCTGCACACTTCGGTCAGACCGACGGTGCCTCGTCGGTCCAACCGGCTGCGTGCGCTGAAGCCGCTTTGCACCGGAACCCTACACACCAAAGACCCCTTTGTACTTCACCCTCCGAGACGCCCTCGTGAACCCCTCGGTCCGACCAGAGACCTACACTCGGTCTGACCGACCAAGGCACCGTAGGCCCCATTCGGAGCACCCTCCGCATTAGACTTCAAATGCCCCTTTGGCGAACCCCTTCGCACCGCCGGTCCGACCGATAGTGTGCCTTTGGTCTGACCAGCCCGTCTTGGTCTATCTGACCGCCAATTACTTTGGTCCAACCGGTCTTGTTCTAGCTGGTTTGGTTTTTTACCCACGACTCGGTTAGTCGAATAATTTTATTCTAATATTATTTGATTGCCTGTCGACTCCATTATTTCCTTACCACCGTTAAAGGGTCATCAGAACATGACATCGGCGTCATGTCATGCTTAGGGTTATTCCTAAGTATCCACGCACTTTTGGATCGTCGAACCGACGTTGGTGTGTTTGGCACTTCGACCATCATATTTTAGTGTCAACACACTTTTTGGTGACTCCGCTAGGGAAATACACGCCAAGTACGACTACTACTACTACATCGACAGTACCTTCTACGCCAACAAGCATGTCGGGCAACACAAAGGACGATAACGACTCTGATACCCCTGCCCTAGAGGACCTCTCAGAGGAGGACCGTGCTGAAATTGAAGCCAAGGCGAAGGAACTTCGCGATCGCATGCTTGGAAGATAAATCAACGTAGGTGACATGTTCGTCAAGCACGACGCAAGATCCATCGCCATCACCACGCCGAATATGGTAAACTCCCATTCTTCCATCTTTCCCTCGGACTTTGAACGAGAAGTAGTTTTTGAAGTAGATCGAGTGGTTAGCAATGCATTCGACAAACTTGTGGCTCCCAAAGTAAACTCTAGGATAGATGAAGTGTTTAGAAGATTTGGCTTTTTCGAAGCCATTTCCCCTAATACGATTGCTAGCGCTCCACCTACTCATCACATACGCAGTAGGATGGATAGGAATAGAGAAAAATATATCACGCCTGCAGGCTCAGCTTTTGTGGTCGAAGATCCTCTAACCTTTCTCGGTTAGACCAAACCTGGTTGGTCGGTCCTATCAGATGACCATAGTCGGCCCGACTGGCTGTACCATACCGGTTAGATTGACGCTTGCCAACCCGCAGCGGCCGACCATCGCCTGGTACCACTGCACCACCAGCAACAAATGGTCTGACCGGCTTCTGGGCCGGTCCGACCGTTGCATCCCTGACAAACGTCGGTCTGACCGGGCCTAGTTGGCCGGTCCAACCAGACGAGCGTGGTCAGTCCGAACAACCACATTAGGCCAGTTTGACCGGCGCATGCCCTATTGTGATTAGTGCATCGCCGCCCATGCTGATGCTTTTTTCCCATGCATGCTATGCCCCTCACTGCTCCACATGAGTATGGGCCTGGGCACGCGACGTACAATGCCACGTCAGCCCAGGGTTATCACCCTTGCCTTGCCGATATTGTTTCGGTGCCACCTGGTAGCCCTCCACGTTCAATCTATTCGCATGCACCAGCAACAAGTGTTGATACGCATTATACGCCAATCAAAAATAACAATTCCACTGTTAGTCCTCATGTCCAGCGGGATAGTCCTACTCGCACTCCCATTGTGCCATCCACCTTTAGGCCAATAGCACAACAAGGTAGCAATACAAGGCCTAAAGTGTTGAGAAAGAAAGTGTATGCCACGCTCACAGAATATTTAGAACTCGAGTCAAAGGATCAGATTAACCAAAAGTCATATCCTATATATTTTGATTATTGCAAGTTCCCTGATGGTTTCGAAATGCTTAATTCATAAAATTCAGCGGAAATGGTGTTGAAACCACGAGTGATCATATAGCACAGCTGTTAGCCCAGTGTGGTGAGGCGAGTAGTTGCAATGAGCATAAGATTAATTTGTTCTTTTTATCTTTATGCGCAACCGCTTATGAATGGTTTATGTCTTTGCCCACTCATTCTATTTTTACTTGGGAAGATTTAGTCCAAAAGTTTCACATTAAGTTATCTCCTAGTGAAATAGAGTGTCAGTTAGGTTCTTTGAGATCGGTTAAACAACATACCAGTGAGATCATTGACTCCTACATTCAGATGTTCCTAGAAACCAAAAGTCGATACTCTAACTTGACTACTAGCGACAAAGACTTAGGTGATCTTTCACTTGATGGTTTGCTTGTCCACATTAGAGAAGCTATGCATGGTCAGACTTTCATGGATATTAGTCAGGTATTACGAAGCGCTCTGACTATTGAAATTTGAGTTGTGGACAAGGGCAAATCCAAGGACGACTTAGAAGAGAATGCCACTGAGCGATCATCTAGCAAGAGTAAGAAATTTGATGTCTATACAGCCGAATGGACTTGGACTGATGAGGAAGATCTATTCGTATGCTTTAGTTTGAAGCCAACACCTCGAAAGAGTTCAAGAGGTAAGTATACCTTTGATCTAACCAAGTGTGATAAGATATTCGACTATCTATTTTAGAAGGGACAGATCAAGGTGCGTGAAGGCCAAGTCATCCCGTCGGTGGAGGAGCTAGGAGGCCGTATGTACTATAAGTTGCATGACTCTTATACATATAATATTAATAAGTGTTATGTTTTCCACCAATAAATTCAATCGGCCATCCATGAAGGACGATTGAGGTTTGAGAATGATCCTTCCCTTCTTGGTATTTATTGCAACACCAAAGTGTTGATTCGGCCCGATCAAGCCGAATTAACTAAAGAAAAGAATATTGTAGTTGTAGAGCCTCGGTCTGATACACATAACTCTATGGACAAAGAGAAGCCACTTGGTGACAAGACAGCTAGGTGACCGAGAGTTACTTTTGATGCGCTATTAAAGAAGTATGAGCATATGGCCAAACAAAGAGCGAATAATCGACCTAATAATGTAGAAAGGCCAAGTTCGACTCCTAACAAAATATTTGGTCATAGCCCTCAGTCATTGGAATCTTTAATGTCATTCTATTCATATGGTTTTTCGATGATGTCATGGGGGTATGCCTAATGCCCCAATATGGTGGTCCTCCTCAATGCTTTGCTCCATGGATGTCGTTCTCGCCACCCCAAGTGCCATTTCACCAAGAACCAGTAAAGCCAAAGAGATCGGTAAAGAGGCAAAGGTGTAATCATGGTGATGGCCATATTCACACAAAGAATCGACCTAAGTCTTCAAGGACGAAGGAAAGGAACAACAGGAATAAACACAATGAGGCAACCGTTGTTATTAAAACAGGTTTACGCAACATCCAAATCCCTGAAGAAGTCCTTCTGGAGTGAGATGGAGGCGATCCAGTGGAGACCGCTGAAGGTACCAGTGCCAGTCCGACCGCCGCCCTACGGTCGGTCCGACTGAACATGGTGCACCGGTCTGACCGGCCTACTACAGCCGATCCTACTGCATTTGGTCAGACTCCTGACAACAATCAGTCTGACCGACCCAGCATGGCCGGTCCGACTGAGACCATACAGTTTGACCGGCTTTGCGAGGCCGATCCGACCGACAGTGTATAGGAAGATGATCAATATAGGGGCAAAGTTATCGAGGTTGATTCGGGTATTTCCCATTCGGCTAAAAGTTCTAGGAGTATGTTTGTGGCCTCGAGATTGAATCCGCTACCTTCATGGGAACCTATAGAATGACCAAGTCTCAAAAGATATGCCTACAACGTCTTCGTGTCGAACACCTTAATGAGAAGAAGACTGAAGAGTTCGAAGGTAACCTGCTCAATGAGTCCAGATCCATAGCAAAGGCACGACAGGTGTGGAGACCGAAGTCCATTGAAGATCTAGCTTCTAGCCTCGTTAAGTAAAGTAGGTCCCACAAGGGACTAGGGGCAAAAGTAATAAGAGTAAAGGCCGAGTTAACAGATAAATTTGACGCTTAGTCTCCTAGTTCGTGAATTTATATTGAGTTATGCAAATCGTCCTCAAGATTTCAGATCTTCTAAGTCGTGAGATGGACGATTTGGTTGATGAACAAACGATGAGTATTTCTTAAGCGCTTAGTAAGGCACTTGAGAAATCGTATAGCCGATAGTAGTGATCGTCCTTAGCCCTAAGAGATTGTGCTTTTGGCTTACTAAGTTTACCAAAATGCAGGGGGCATGTGTTGATAGCAAAAAATGGCATTAATGGTCAAAATTGTCAAAAAGTAAAAAAATTGTAATTTGGACTGAAAATATGCCAAGTCATGGCACAAGCCAGTCTAACCGAAGTGGTACCTTCGGTTTGACCGGACCCACTTTGGTCTGGCCGAAGGGGACCCTATCCGAGTCCGAGCTGTTTTGGGTAGTTTCGGGATAATCTTATCCCTAATCAAATATTAACGACTTGGACCCGACTCTTAATCAAATTAGAGTTGGAGATAAGACCAGGAACATCATGACCAACCCCTATAAATATAGGGCCAAGACCGATTCATGACCCTCCCCCCCCCCCCCCCGCGGCACTACATTGAATCATTCTATTTGTTTTCAATCTACTATTTCCTCTCTACTTTTGCCCTAGTTTTATTCTTTACTCTAGCAGTAGCCCTTTGTCAATTTGATCAGAAAATTGCCCGTACTTCACCACGTTAACACGAGTTCTTTGTGGGTTTGATCCGAAAACCTTCCGTTTCACCCTCGTACATGTTTTTATTGGTTTTTACCGGTGATTCCATCCCTAGGACGAATTGCCATAGGTTTATTGTGTTTTGCAGGTGTTGAAGTATCTATCTTCATCATCAAAGGAATCGACATCAAGTCATTGCCACCAAGACGGTCGTCAAAATCTGAGAGATCCAACCGCCAGAGCCGTCGGTCTGACCGAAGGTTAACCACCCTATGTCGGACCTATCACGCCACTACCGGCATGTGTCAGTTAGACCGACGGTGCCTCGCCGGTCCAACCGGCTGTGTGCGCTGAAGCCACTTCACGCCAGAACCCTACACACCAAAGACCACTTCGCGCTTCACCCTCTAGGACCCCCTCGCGAGGCCCTCGGTCCGACCGGAGACCAACACTCAGTCTGACCGACCAAGGCACCCTAAGCCCCTTTCAGAGCACCCTCCGACTCAGACACCTAAGGCCCCTTCGGCGAACCCCTTTGCACTATCGGTCCGACCGGCGTTGTGCCTTCGGTCTGATCGGCCCGCCTTGGCCGGTCTGACCGCTAGTTACTTCGGTCCAACCGGTCTGGTTCTGGCCAGTTTGGTTTTTTACCCACGAATCGGTTAGTCGAATAATTTATTCTAATATTATTTGATTTCCTATCAACTCTGTTATTCCCTTATCAATGTTTAAGGGTCGTCGAAACATGACATTGGCGTCGTGTCACGCTTAGGGTTATTCCTAAGTATTCACGTGCTTTTGGATCATTGAACCGGCGTCGGTGTGTTTGGCACTTCGACTATCATATTTTAGTGTCAACAAGAAGTTAGACCAAATCAACTGGAAGTTAGTATCTTTTGTCGTCTAAAAGCTAACTTTCATTGGTTTCTAGCTGACAGAAACCCACAGACGAAATATAAGTATCTTTTGTTGGCTAGACTAGTCCAAAAAAAGTTCACTCCTTCGACGAAAAAACTAACTTTCGTTGGCTATGGTTAGCGTCCCAGTGTGTCGGATCCTAGATTTTTAAGTGAGGGAAAATTGTGTGTTTGTTTCCTTTTGCAGTTTGGAGATGATGTCAACTAGGTCCTCTCCTAGTGCTCGTCGACGATGTCATCATGATATAGCTCATGTAGCTTGGGGCGAAGCCACAATTTGTCCAATCCTAGGGCTCAAAAATACAATTTACTTTATATCATCAAAATTTTCATAATCTTTAATGTAATCTTAAAATTAATTAAGAAGACAAGACTATGACTTAAGCACTAATTATCATAGGCTTGTCTCAGCCGTTGCGGTAATCATCATATACCTTAGGTACAAGTAGCATTAATGTACTTTCCCCACAGGCATGGTAATTAATCTTGCTCAAAGATTAGTTCCATTAATTGATCTATAATTACACACTTAAACATTGTGGTTTGGAATTTTGGACTACCCACTATGGCGAGCGTACGTGGTCTCCATGTAGCTAATCACAAATATTGTTCATCTCAGTAGGCTTATATTTCTAAAGCACGAAAGGCAGAATAGAACTGGTAGTGTAGAAAAGTTGATGGTTGATGGGAGAGAGACATCGACAGAGTTGTATTCAAGAGATGCTAACTTGAGACTTCATTATTGGAAGCTTTTACCTCTTTTGTAGGTCAAAACTTCCGAGATAAAGAATTTCACTTTCTTAGAACCCTTACATAAATTTGAGTTTTGCTTAGGACCCTGTTATAGTCAATGTATCCATTCCATTTCGGTTTCAGTATACATTTTCTTAGAGCTTAAGAGCATCTTCAACAAATTTTAAATACTTCACAATACCAAATTTTATTAACTATAGAAAACAAACATGTTTCAACATATTAGCCAACTGGATGGCTTGGCTAAATTTCGTTAGACAAATAGGCATGCCTGACCTCAACCTACATTTAGACGTTCATGCACATCTAACACAACTTACAAGTGGGGAGCATTCTCACATCTTAAAAATTGGTCTAGTAGGAAGATGATGTTGATAGCAAAAAATGGCATTAATGGTTAAGACTGTCAAAATATCAATTTTGGTAATTTGGGCCGAAAATACACATATCCCGGGTTAGGCCGAAGCCCTACAGGGCCGAAGGACCACTGGGCTACGGGCTTCAGAAGCTTCCAGCTAGCCCACAGCCTTCGGCCCGGAGGCCTTCAGAGGCCCAATCTACCGAAGCTTCGGCCCAAGGAGCAGGCTTCGGCGGGCTTAGCCGAAGGCCCACTTCGGGCAAGAGTTAGAGATTGAGTCTGATTTTTGACTAAGTCTTTTATGCGTAATCAAACAGAATTCCACCAGATTAGGCTTAGAGATTAGAAGTCTAGTCCCTATAAATATAGGGGTGAGGCCGGTTCAGAGGCCCCCCAAAACACAAATCAACCACAAAGCCCTAGCTTTGAACCGTACTTTACTTTATCTTTACTTTTCTGTATTCTTCGTGGGTTTGCCTGGAAGCCCTCCGACGGCCACTTCAGAACAGTGGTAATCCTTGTTACTTTACTTGTGAAGTATCCATTAATCTACGTAATAGATTGTTGCCGCCTTGTTACTTCGCTTGTGAAGTATCCGTTAATCTACGTAATAGATTGCTATCGCCTTGTTACTTCGCCTCTGAAGTATCCGCTAATCTGCGTAACAGATTGCTACCTTCATCCCTAGTGCAACACTTAGCAGAATTCAGTCCTAAGGCCAAATTGGTACTTCGAATCTACTCTGTTGCAGGTTACCTACGTTCGGAGCTACTCCGCCGAAGGTGTCCGGAGCTAAGAGATTGGCTTCAGAGGTTGTCAGAACACCCTTCAGCGAGATCTCTGCTTCGACCGCACGCCAACACACTTCGCCAACAGACTTCATCACGATAGGCTTCTCCACGCTCGTACTCCGCTCTAGGCAAAGTCGCGCTAGCGCGTTGCGCCTAAGTCATTATTCTGTATCTTACTGTATCGGAGACTTCGCACCGAACCCCGTTGTTCGAAGGTGATTATCACGTCCAGATCCATTCAGAGTTCATCTTCGACCAAATCAGTCTGAATGCCGAAGGTACCCTTCGGTGGGACACTACACACCAGACACCGAAGGTACCCTTCGGCGACACCCTTCTCACTATACTTCAAACAGTCAGGCTTCGGTCGGTTTCTGACTTGTTATGTTTAATATATTTCTTTCGACTAATTGGATTATTTTTGTGTGATCTGATTGCCTGGTGACTCCACCCCCTTACCACGGTTAAGGGTAGTCAGAACACGACGTCAGTGTTGTGTTATGCTTAGGATTGTCCCTAAGTATCCGCACACTTTTGGATCGTCGAACTGACCCAAGTGCGGGGGCACGTTTTCGTGTCAACAGATGACTACTCTCCTTTATAAGCTACTCATAACCTCCTACCGTGGGCGAGGTGGAACTAAAGTTGTTAGTAATGTAGCTCACCGACTCAATAACCAACCCAATGGTCCAATAACCTAACATATCCCTCTATCCGATCCCGCAGTTCCCACTAATAGATAGGCCGCCAGCCGCACATTGTCAAGGCCATGCGAAGCTATAAGCAATAATGTTATAAGGGTGGTGGGGTGTCTCCGCTGAGTCGTTGTCATCGTGGAGTCCTTTAGTTATAAGCTCCCACTTAGGACACCCCCCCCCCCCGCCCCCGTATTCCAGAGGGTCCCCCTATACATGTATATGATATGCATGTGAGCATGTTCATATTATTTTAGGTTTGAATGCTTGATTAGTTTGATACTTATTTTTTATAAATTTTAAAATAATTATATTTTTTACTTTGTTTGCGACTGTGGCTTCAGCTAAAAAATTCTTAAGATTAAAATTGTTGATATCTACAATGTCTCAAGAGAATTTAAATGGTTTGGCAACTTTATGCATTAAGAAACAATTGTTAGATGAGATAGATATTATTTTTGGATTTATTTTAATTGTGTATGTTAAGATTTTACATGTGTGTGTGTGTCTAGGGTTGCCCAAAACAAGTTGTTTTATATTTCCTTGTTTTATATGTGTGTGTCAAGGGTTTTGGGGTGGTTCTAACATCATATGAGCTGGGAATGTAGTTTTCTCAAGTAAAAAAGCTAGGGGCATTGGCTATGCAGGTTCTGATGACATGAGATGTTGGTAGTCTGGTTATAGACAAATGTAGTGCTTGCTACTGATATTTAAATATGTGCTTGTTGAGTTGAATGCATAGTGCAATTTGTTCGATTGATAGTACAATGCTTAGTGAAATCACACCTGGGTTCATGAATTTTTGCAGAACTGAAATTTCCATGCTTCTGGTGCAGTTTGTTGCCATTTTCTTCCCCTCTTTACCGATTTACTACGTGACATATGCATCTCTTGGCACTCTTATCTTGCTATGGAGTAGAGGTATTCAAACAGTTAAACTCACGTGTAATAGTACCAAATGCTTGCTAACTTGTAATTGACGAATGATATATACTTGCACTGTTATTATGTATGACCATTATATGTTTTTTATTTTAAATTTGTATCGTGTATGGACTATTAATTTGTATGTATCTTAAATTAGTGAACTATTATCTATAGTCCCTATGATTTGCAAAATAAAAAATAGAAAGTTTGTTAGAGTGTGCAGCAGGTGTGAAGAGGAATATTTTTGGCAAGTTGGCTAAATAGATAAATGAAGAGCCAAAAATAGCCCACATTGTTGGAACTTGGAAATAGGCTGAAATAATTAATGAGTACCAGTAGTGATGTGCTCATGGTAATGCTATGATAACATCAAAATATAACAAGTTGTAAGGAAACTTTCTTATGACGTCTCTATTGAACTTTCTTATACGCTCTTTGTCTTAGATGTTAGATGATGACATGACTTGGTGAGTCTGAGGTATATCATAAAATTCTATCATGGACCATGTGATACTATCAGCAGGGCCACTTCTGGACCGGTGCAAGAGGTGCGCTTGTCTAGGACCCATGGCCGAGGGGGCCCAAGTCCCAGTTATTCAGTAGAGGTGCTCTGCTGCCGTGAGTCCACGGATCCTCATATTCGTGTCACAATTCCTTCCGTCCAAACTCCAAAGAAATAGATATTTGTCACCTATTTTATGTTGTTGGTAGAGTTTGATTATTATTCAAGGTAATCATATTACTTTTATAGTTTTATTTTTCTGTTCTTTTAGTCTTCCTATTGTGATATTGCTATTGTTCATGAATTATTATTTAATATCTCAAACTAAGATTATGTTGTTGCCTCATTAGATGATTGGAAGTTAACTCTTATTAATTTGCAAGTAAAAATATGTATATAGATATACATATACACACATAGATTGATAGGTATACTATATATAAACATATAGCGCCTTAAAAGCAGAAAGACCCATGGCATCGAGTTGGCACTAGGGCCCTCCAAAACAATGAGCCAGCCCTGACTATAAGCAGCAATTTGCACTAGAAGAGCTCCCAATGCCTCCCAATCCTACCATGGAAACACCATGCTCCGGTTCTCATACCCTTTCATCAGCTCATCTCGTCTTTTATGGAGCAGAAAAGGGCAGCAAGCTAAGGTACCATGCTGATGTGAATACGTAGTCTGATTCAATGCGGTTATTCAATGCAGTTCTGTGGGTGAGGTTCAGTTTGCATCTTCAAGACTACAACTGCTTGTTGTATAATTAATTTAAGTGCTGATCGGATGGGATTAACAGATGATTTGATTTGTTGTATAATTAATTTAAGTGTTCAAACAAATAAATTTAATGCTAAAGTGGATAAACAGTTTTTTCGATATTTTTTATATAGGATTTTCATGCCTTTGCACGTAATTGGTTATTGGTATGCCGGATTAATCTTCGTAAAAGATAACAGTAATATTTTGCATAGAAACCCCTCCAATACTAGACAATGTCCATTCAGGTCCCTAATGATCTTATCGCTGTAGCTGCTAGCGATCCATCGGACATTTGATACGCATATCATCACGATGCAGTGTAATTAGATACACGTCAACCTTCAGAATTTAATTAAAATTCACGATTTCAATGTGCACATGAATACTGCACATCAATGAGACATGACAGTACAGTTGGGATATTAGCGACGGTAGTAATGGACTCTTTTATTACGTGATAAGAGATAGAATTAATCTTACTTATTGATTATATTTAAATTAGTAATAAAACTAATCTCTTTGCATGCTCGAACCTCTTAGGAGAACTCATCGGGAGTGTCCAAGTGCGTTAAGAGGTCTTAGATTTCCGGTGAGGGGAAACCATGTGTCTGTTTCCTTTTGCGCTTTGGAGATGACATCAACTAGGTCCTCATTATCATTATCATTGTTGTCGCTTCCGATTTCTGACTCTCCTCTCTTGGTGCTCGTTGACGATGTCATCCATGATATAGTGCATTTAGTTAGGGATGAAGCCACGATTTGTCTCCTAAGCTCAACAATACAATTTACTTTCTATCATCAAAATTTAATACTCTTTAATATAATTTAAAAGTAATTAAGAAGACAAGAGTATTACTCAAGCTCTAATTACCTAGGCTTGTCTCTACGTGCGGCGTTGGTACTCATCATATACCTTAGGGCTAAATATATGGATTTTTGTAGAACACACCATGAACCATCCACCTCACTCTCCTATGTGTGCAGTGATCCATATGTGTGTAGTGATCCATATATACCCTCAAGCACATCGATCCATGATGCTATATATACAACATGTCAGCTTCACATTTGATCACAACGACGCGATACACCTTGCTAGATATCCTCGACGATACATTTGATCTAGTTCGTTGATATCATCAAGAGGGCAGTTTACGCTGGTAGGATCCATCTGACATGGCTCCGGTTGTGACATCTTTGGTGAACATGACCACATCCAACCAAACTACCAGCGGAGCTAGCTTCTACAATACCTAACAGAAAAGCTCCTGATGCCTCATAAGCCTACCACCATGTCTATATCTGCTGAGTTCCCTCCTCGTCGCATCTTTTTTATGGAGAGAACTGAAGATGACAGAACGATACCAGTGCATATATGAATGCAGAATCTGAATCCATGAAGTCTTCACTTACAAATGCAAGTATCATTAGTGTACTTTCCCTAGTTGATTAATCACGAAGGCATTTTAATTAATCTTGCTTAAACAATTAGTTCCATTAACGATCTGTAATTACACGCTTAAACATTGTGATTTGGAATTTTAGACTACCCACTATAGCGAGTGTGGTCTCTGTGTAGCACAAATATTGTTAATCTTAGCAGGCTCAAATCTCTAAAGCACGAAAGGCGGAATTGAACTGGTAGTGCAGAAAAGTTGATGGAAGAGAGACAGAGACATAGTTGTATTCAAGACAAGCTAACTTGAGACTGTATTATTGGAATTTAATGTATTATGTGTGTTTCTTGAATTTAAATTGAAATAGATGAAATTTGAACATGTGAAATAATAAACATTTATAATTAAGAATTAATGTACTAACTGCTAATTTGGTATACTCATCCCTTTAGAATTTTAGAAAATATGTGAAACAATGAACATTCAAATACGGATTCATTTCAAGTTAAACTGAGTAAACATCCAAATGTGTATTTATATTCGTATTATCCATTTTGTATTTGTATCCAAAAATATCTAAATTTGTATCCGTATTCAAAGTAAAATGTGGTAAATAGTGCTATCTAGATCCGTTTCCATCTGTATCCGACCCAATTCCATCCCTACGTCTACCAAATGACTCATTTTTATCATCCAAATAGTTATTGATTATATTTATATATTTAAATTATTAATAAAACTAATCTCATCGGTGTGCTCGAACCTCCTATGAGAACTCATCGGGAGCATCCCATCCTAGTCTTCTATTAGTGATCGAGGGGATACCGCGTGCCTTGTTAACTTTTGCGGTTTGGAGATGACATCAACTATGGTGCTCATCATCTTCGTCATTGCCGTCGTTCGCTCCTCTTCTCTTCCGGTGCTCATTGATGATGTCATCCTAGATATAGCACATGTCATGATTTTGACTAAGCCTTAGTCTTAATAATACATTTTACTTTGTATCATCAAATTATCGTACTATTTAATATAACTTAAAAGTGATTGAGAACACAAGCCTAATACTCAATTAGCTGGAATTTTGGAGCAGCTAATTGAACACTAGGCTTGTCTTCTCAAACACCTTAGGCTTGTCTCTACCGCTGCATGCAGCGGCCCAAGTAGGTGGATTTTTGGAGCAGCCTGCATGAATCATCCACACCTCCTTTTAGACTACATGCATAATGCAAGATTACCTAGCTGCTACAACAGCAAAAAAGCTGGTGTTTACAAATTATTTTTGTGAGGAAGTAAACTTGATTAGATTATAGATGTGTCTTCATTTCTTAGGGTTCCATCTGGTTTTTTTAATTACAAACACATCATATATATGCAGCAATCTATATATACCCTCAAACACACACTATAAGAATCCAACAAACTTCCGTCGGCCGACGGAAGAAGCTAACTTTCGTCGGCAAAACCCTAACTTTCGTCGGTTTCTAGCTGACGGCGGCGTTTCGACGAAAAATGACTAAAAAGGAAAAATGAATAAAAAAAGACGACGAAAATTTATTGTTTTCTTGTAGTGACATGATTCCATGGTGCTATATACACCATGTTAGTTTCATGTTCGATCACATCGACGTGATACAAGGTGCTATATATAATCGATGATACATTTTATCTAGCTGGTCAATATCATCAGGAGGATGGTGTAAGCTTGTAGGATCCATCTGACATAGCTCTAGCTACGGCATCTATGGCAAGCAAGACGATGACTCAACCAAACTACCGATGGAGCTTTTACGATACCTAACAGAGAAGCTCTCGATGCCTCGTAAGCCTAACGCCATGTCCATAGCAAGCCCACTAAGCTCGCTCATCGCATCTTTTATGGAGAGAACTGAATATGGCAAAACAATGCTAATGCATATATGAATGCAGAATCTCAATCCATGAAGTCTACACCTACAAATGCAACTAGGCAAGGGGGCTGCAGGGGCCATGGGCCATGCCCCCCTAAATAATCCATGAAGTCTACACCTACTAAGGCTAAAGAAATTTTTTATTCTATTTATCTATACTTTTCTTTTTAGGGACCATGAGAAAATATATTTTTATTAGACAAAACATATCATGAATAATCACCCGTTAGGATTTATCATGAGCTCTTACTTCTAGAGGTGGTGGTACACCATAAGGGCGGGTTTGGGTGCCTAAAATCCTGACCTATTCTCAGAGAATGGATTGGGATTCTAGGCTCCCAAACAGGTCCTAAAAAACACACATATATATATACACGGGAACGCTATTCTATACTACGGGTGTAGAATGCTATTCTACACCGATCAACCCAACCGTGCCCACCTCATCCAGTGTGCCTCCACGCCCCACCCAATCCTGACTCCCCATTCCACGTCGGTGTAGAATAGTATTATATATATACCCGTGGTGTAGAATAGCATTTGTGTGTGTATATATGATCACCTACACAACGGGTGTCTAGTGTTATCCGTCGCTTTCTACATGGTATGAGATCTGATCTAAACGTTATAATCATCACGTTTTTTAACTCTCTAATGATTTTACCTTGATGAGGTTAGGATTAGAAATTACCGGGAACATGAACACTAAACTTGCTGAGTTTCTTGGGAGTTCATTCTATCAACAATGTTTTAGGTCAGATATTAAGACAGAATGCAAGATAGAGTCCGAGCATCCACACCATGGTCTCTACCGCTACCAAGTCAGTTAAGGCAGCTTGATCAATACCATATTTTGTAATTATATTGACGGTTCACATTGCTTTCTTTTCATTAATTGTAATTAATTTAGGGGTTTCCAGGAAAGTATAGTGAAATTATAGTTGGTTATGTTCTATCTTTAAGAGTTAAGTTTCTTTTGTTTTTGTTCAATTGGAAGGAACTTAACTTATCGTAATTAATTAAGGGCCTTAATTTGGCCGTTTTTTGTTTCTGGCCGAAACGAACTGGTTGAAATTCGTGAATTTTCAATCGAATTTGGCTGAATTTGGGAACCCTGACAGATAGAACTATGGATTTATGTGAAATAAACCCTTTTCCATTTAGGGAACATTTCATGGTTTATTACTCTAGAAATGGTTTAGATTATTTGCTACTCTGACTCATATATAATCATATGCTCAGTTAGTTTCATATGTTATTTGACGAGTATCAAATAGTTTAATAGTTGAATATAAATCATCAAATATCCCTTACTTCAAATAATGCAGCACTATAGTCTCTTTTTCCTTCTTCCATGTAATAATCCATACGCACAAGTAAAAGTTATTTTTGCGAGGAAGTAAATCTTGAGATCATATCGTAGATGCGTCTGTGTTTCTCAAAGTTCCGATCCATCTTTTTTAATGGGAAACATACCTCATGTATGCGGTGATCCATATATACCATCAAGCACATGGTTCCATGGTGCAATATATACAGTATGTTAGCTTCACGATCAATCACATCGACACGATACATGATGCTATATATCCTCGATGATACATTTGATTTAGCTCGTTGATATCATTGATACGATGATTTAAGCCAGCATGATACGTTCAACATGGTTCAGGCTACGTCATATTTAATGAACATGACGACAACCCATCCAAATTACCATGGAGCTTCTACAATACCTAACAGAGAAGCTCCCTATGCCTCCTAAGCCTACCACCTTATCGATAACAAGCCTGCTTCGCTCCCTCATCGCATATTTTATGGAGAGAACCAAAGATGACAACTCTCGTCGCATCTCTTTTATGGAGAGGACTAAAGATGGCATAATGATACTAGTGCATATATGAATGAAAAATCAAAATCCATAAAGTCTTCACCTACAAATATAAACACATAGATTGATAGGTATACTATATATATAAACATAAAGTGCCTTAAAAGCGGAAAGACCCATGGCATCGAGTTGGCACTAGGGCCCTCCAAAACAATGAGCCAGCCCTGACTATAAGCAGCAATTTGCACTAGAAGAGCTCCCAATGCCTCCCAATCCTACCATGGAAACACCATGCTCCGGTTCTCATACCCTTTCATCAGCTCATCTCGTCTTTTATGGAGCAGAAAAGGGCAGCAAGCTAAGGTTCTGTGGGTGAGGTTCAGTTTGCATCTTCAAGACTACAACTGCTTGTTGTATAATTAATTTAAGTGCTGATCGGATGGGATTAACAGATGATTTGATTTGTTATATAATTAATTTAAGTGTTCAAACAAATAAATTTAATGCTAAAGTGGATAAACAGTTTTTTCGATATTTTTTATATAGGATTTTCATGCCTTTGCACGTAATTGGTTATTGGTGTGCCGGATTAATCTTCGTAAAAGATAACAGTAATATTTTGCATAGAAACCCCTCCAATACTAGACAATGTCCATTCAGGTCCCTAATGATCTTATCGCTGTAGCTGCTAGCGATCCATCGGACATTTGATACGCATATCATCACGATGCAGTGTAATTAGATACACGTCAACCTTCAGAATTTAATTAAAATTCACGATTTCAATGTGCACATGAATACTGCACATCAATGAGACATGACAGTACAGTTGGGATATTAGCGACGGTAGTAATGGACTCTTTTATTACGTGATAAGAGATAGAATTAATCTTACTTATTGATTATATTTAAATTAGTAATAAAACTAATCTCTTTGCATGCTCGAACCTCTTAGGAGAACTCATCGGGAGTGTCCAAGTGCGTTAAGAGGTCTTAGATTTCCGGTGAGGGGAAACCATGTGTCTGTTTCCTTTTGCGCTTTGGAGATGACATCAACTAGGTCCTCATTATCATTATCATTGTTGTCGCTTCCGATTTCTGACTCTCCTCTCTTGGTGCTCGTTGACGATGTCATCCATGATATAGTGCATTTAGTTAGGGATGAAGCCACGATTTGTCTCCTAAGCTCAACAATACAATTTACTTTCTATCATCAAAATTTAATACTCTTTAATATAATTTAAAAGTAATTAAGAAGACAAGAGTATTACTCAAGCTCTAATTACCTAGGCTTGTCTCTACGTGCGGCGTTGGTACTCATCATATACCTTAGGGCTAAATATATGGATTTTTGTAGAACACACCATGAACCATCCACCTCACTCTCCTATGTGTGCAGTGATCCATATGTGTGTAGTGATCCATATATACCCTCAAGCACATCGATCCATGATGCTATATATACAACATGTCAGCTTCACATTTGATCACAACGACGCGATACACCTTGCTAGATATCCTCGACGATACATTTGATCTAGTTCGTTGATATCATCAAGAGGGCAGTTTACGCTGGTAGGATCCATCTGACATGGCTCCGGTTGTGACATCTTTGGTGAACATGACCACATCCAACCAAACTACCAGCGGAGCTTCTACAATACCTAACAGAAAAGCTCCTGATGCCTCATAAGCCTACCACCATGTCTATATCTGCTGAGTTCCCTCCTCGTCGCATCTTTTTTATGGAGAGAACTGAAGATGACAGAACGATACCAGTGCATATATGAATGCAGAATCTGAATCCATGAAGTCTTCACTTACAAATGCAAGTATCATTAGTGTACTTTCCCTAGTTGATTAATCACGAAGGCATTTTAATTAATCTTGCTTAAACAATTAGTTCCATTAACGATCTGTAATTACACGCTTAAACATTGTGATTTGGAATTTTAGACTACCCACTATAGCGAGTGTGGTCTCTGTGTAGCACAAATATTGTTAATCTTAGCAGGCTCAAATCTCTAAAGCACGAAAGGCGGAATTGAACTGGTAGTGCAGAAAAGTTGATGGAAGAGAGACAGAGACATAGTTGTATTCAAGACAAGCTAACTTGAGACTGTATTATTGGAAGCATTTATGTCTTTTTGCGTTCAAGTCAAAACTTACAATATAAAAAATAATTTCATTATGATCATAGGAGCGGTACGTCATCACCAATAATTTGCACCAGAAGAGCTCACAATGCCTCCCAAACCTACAATAGAAACACAATGCCCGGGTCCTCATAACTTTTCGTCAGCTTGTAGCACTAGTGATAGCTCATCTCATCTTTTATGGAACATAAAAGGGCAGTAAGATACACCATGCACATGTGAATGCATAGTCTGATTCAATGCAGTTCTGTATGTGAGGATCAGTGTGCATCATCAAGACTACAACTGCTTGCTCAAGTTCTGATTGGATGAGATTAATAGATGATTTTATTTTTTTTGTCAAATAAATTTAAGTGTTCAAACAAATGAATTTAATGCTACAGTTGATAAATGATCTTAAAGCATTTTTTTGATAATTTGTACATAGAAAGTCTAAAAAAATTGGACCATTTAGAAGTTTAAAATATCGTGCTGCATTGCAATCCGGTCAGATAGTCTATTGAGAAGAAGAACCAAATATGCCCTTAGTTAAATGTGCATCTATACACTACTTCACACCATTAATGTTTCTAGGGCACAATAACAGTGTCACTATAAACTCGTCGTCCAATATTTCAGAATTTCGATGGGGGCATTGAGATCACCAGATAGATCGGATTTTCATCATCAAAACTAAATTAGAGAAAGTACTTAGGGCAGCCAAAAATACATTATTGTCCCGTGTAAACAATGTTTGTATTTTGATCAGTCCCTGAATTTGAGTACTGAATTTAGGTCAGCTAAATTATTGTTATCAGTACTGAATTAAAGAAGATATAGGTCAACCGAAGATATAATAATGTTTGTATACTGATCTATCTCGGAATGTTCCATCATCCTGATGTTAAGTACCGAAGCAGACCATTCTTCAGAATATATAGTGCAAGTGCCTCTTTCACCTATCTCTATCTGCTAGAAGCTGAAACAAACATGCCCAATAGCCATGATTGAGTATTGGGAAGGGAAATCATCAATGATTTTACCTCGAGGACTAGGATTGGAAGTCATCATCAGTAGTGTAAGGACTACACACTACACAGGATGAATTTCTTGGGGGTTAATTCAATTCACAATTTCTCTGCCGTTTGCTTGGCTTGGCAATTAACAGAGATTAAACTCATAATTTGAACTCAGCTATGTTTGTAACATGTTTATCGTCGTTGTCTGTGTTTCCATCTTACTGTGCATTTCTTCTGAATCACCAGACTGATATCACCAGACTGATTTTGTCATAGGATTCCAAGTTGTTTGTTTGAGCTGAACTGTTTGAGGAAGCAACAAAATCTGAGATTAGCTGCAACCGACAGAAACTCCCCACACATGCCCTTAGGCAATTGAAACAACGGGATTACCAGATTAGTTAGTTAATTATTTTATAAATTAATGAACTATGATATAATATAAATTAACAAATAGACTAAAAGTAATATAATCAATTCTGATAAATATTTTATTGATAAATTATAATTTCAGAAGGGTAGCACGAATAATCTGGGCGATAATTCATCCCCAAAAGTTATAAAGAATGCAATGTACCTTCTTTTTAGCTAATAGGTGTAAGGATAATTCATGCCACAATTTTAAAATTACGATTTCTCTAAAAAATTTCATCAGTATTATAGCCTATATATTTGTGTGTGGTCACCTACACAATGTGTGTGTAGTGTAGCCCATCTCTTTTTATATGGTATGAGGTATGATCCAAACGTAGAAGGGAGATTTGCTCTCATGCCACAAATAAGTTGGTGGAATTTGCTCTTTTGTCCCGTATGAGTGTATGACATATGACCCCTGAGTCCAGTTGTCAAACACGCAGGACATGATAAAAAAGTAAACATCACTCAACTTTGTGGCATTAGAGCAAAAATTCCAACGTAGAATCATCGCAGTTTTGCTTTTGTAACACTCTAATGTTTGGCTTAACATATATCGGCTCACACGAAGACTTATAATATGGCATGACACCTCATTACTCCTGCTTTCCTTGTTGAAACATAGCCATGAACTTGAACAAAGAGAAGGAAAAAATCTATGATTTTATCTTGATGAAGTTAGGATTAGAAGTTATCGGGAATGCAAGCACTGCACTTGCTGAGTTTCTTGAGAGTCCATTCTATCAACGACGTTTTAGGTCTGATATTGAGACGTAGTGTGGGATGGGCCAGAGCCTCCACACCATTATCTCTGCCACTCTGCTAAAAAAAGTTAAGGCAGCTTGATCAAGAACCATGTTTGTACCAAGAAAGCACAGTGAAATTATAGCTGGTTGTGTTCACATTCTTCTTCCTTTTTTACATTGGAAGCAGGTGACCGAAGAAAACTGCCTACCTAAGGATGGATATGGATGTCAACATATCTGAATTATCTGTATTTGTATTCGAATAATTGTAAATATGGATATCCTTGTTCATATCCGTATTAAATATGAACGATATTCGAAAACATATGAATTCATTTTACAAATATAGATATTGAATTTGTTTTACAAATATAGATATGGAAATGGATATCCGAATTTCTACTGAATGTGAATATGAAAATGGATACATCAATAGCCATTTTAGGATTTCACACATATTAAACTTTTAGGGACCCAATATGTATGGTTTATTTATTATTTATGGAATTATGGAATACTTAAGTTAGTGAATATATTACTATATGTAGTTTATTTATTCTTTATGTAATTCTGAAATACTTAAGTTAGTGAGAGTTTGCAACTTTGTTTGAGCTTGAAACTTTTTTTATAATCAAAATACAACATAAATTATTTTATTTAAATATTTTGCATTTTTCTAGATGATTTTGCTATTTTTATTTCATTAATTGTGTTTCTAGGATTTAAATTGAAATATGTGAAATTTGAACTGCAAATACCTAAAATAATGACCCAAAAATTATAGAAAAATCATATTCATATTTTCTAGTCCATTTTTAGTTCTTATCCACTAAATTTAAAGAAATTTTAAAAAATCCGTGTCACAACACTCTATCGGTAATGTGGAGCTTAAGAGTTTTTTAATTCTATAAAAATCAAATAATGTCTAAAAAATACTAGACTTGTCACGTTGTTATGATATAATGCGTAGATATTGTGATAAAAATTTGAAAATGTTTCAAGAAAGTTATCACACGGGATATTAAGAAACTTGAGATTTTTTTGGAAGGAATTAAGGTTTGGAGAAGGAATAGGTTATGATTGAAAGAAAATTGATAGTTAATTTTTTTTGAGCTTGAAACTTTTTTTATAATCAAAATACAACATGACTTAGTCTATTTAAAATTTTTGTATTTTTGTAGACGAGTTTGCTATTTTTTTAATTCATTAATTGTGTTTCTAGGATTTAAATTGAAAAATGTGAAATTTGAATTGCAAGTGCTTGAAATAATATACCAAAAATTATAGAAAATCATATTCATGTTTTTAATCCATTTAGTTCCTATACAATAAATTTAAATAAAATTTGAAGAAAAAAATATAGGTTTTGACACTCAATCAACAATATGGAGCATAATGATTTTTTAACTATTAAAAAACCAAATAAAGTCTAAAAACACAAGACTTTTTATGGTGTTATGATATAATATGTATATACTATGATTAAAATTTAAAAATGTTTCAAAAAAAATTCATGTAGAATGTTAAGAAATCAAAGATTCTTCAAGTAGGCACTAGGATTTAGAGAAGAAATGTGTTAAGGTTGAAAGCAAATCGATGGTTAAATGTTTGTTTGAATTTGAATTTTTTTACAATCAAAATACAACGTTTCTTTTTCCATGTAAAAATTTACTATTTTTATGTGTACGGTTGCTATTTTTATTCATTAATTGTGTTTCTATGATTTAAATTGAAAAATGTGGAATTTGAACTACAAGTGCCTGAAATAATACACCAAAAATTATAGAAAAAGCATATTCATGTTTTTAATCAGTTTAATTCCTATCCACTAAAGTTAAAGAAATTTTGAAAAAAAAAATCAAGGTTGCGACACTCAATTTGTAATGTGGAGCTTAACGATTTTTTAATTTTTAAAAACCAAATAAAGTCTAAAAACACGAGACTTTTTATGGTATTATGATATGATACGTAGATGCGATTATAAAAAATTGATATTTTTAATGTATTATGTGTGTTTCTTGAATTTAAATTGAAATAGATGAAATTTGAACATGTGAAATAATAAACATTTATAATTAAGAATTAATGTACTAACTGCTAATTTGGTATACTCATCCCTTTAGAATTTTAGAAAATATGTGAAACAATGAACATTCAAATACGGATTCATTTCAAGTTAAACTGAGTAAACATCCAAATGTGTATTTATATTCGTATTATCCATTTTGTATTTGTATCCAAAAATATCTAAATTTGTATTCGTATTCAAAGTAAAATGTGGTAAATAGTGCTATCTAGATCCGTTTCCATCTGTATCCGACCCAATTCCATCCCTACGTCTACCAAATGACTCATTTTTATCATCCAAATAGTTATTGATTATATTTATATATTTAAATTATTAATAAAACTAATCTCATCGGTGTGCTCGAACCTCCTATGAGAACTCATCGGGAGCATCCCATCCTAGTCTTCTATTAGTGATCGAGGGGATACCGCGTGCCTTGTTAACTTTTGCGGTTTGGAGATGACATCAACTATGGTGCTCATCATCTTCGTCATTGCCGTCGTTCGCTCCTCTTCTCTTCCGGTGCTCATTGATGATGTCATCCTAGATATAGCACATGTCATGATTTTGACTAAGCCTTAGTCTTAATAATACATTTTACTTTGTATCATCAAATTATCGTACTATTTAATATAACTTAAAAGTGATTGAGAACACAAGCCTAATACTCAATTAGCTGGAATTTTGGAGCAGCTAATTGAACACTAGGCTTGTCTTCTCAAACACCTTAGGCTTGTCTCTACCGCTGCATGCAGCGGCCCAAGTAGGTGGATTTTTGGAGCAGCCTGCATGAATCATCCACACCTCCTTTTAGACTACATGCATAATGCAAGATTACCTAGCTGCTACAACAGCAAAAAAGCTGGTGTTTACAAATTATTTTTGTGAGGAAGTAAACTTGATTAGATTATAGATGTGTCTTCATTTCTTAGGGTTCCATCTGGTTTTTTTAATTACAAACACATCATATATATGCAGCAATCTATATATACCCTCAAACACACACTATAAGAATCCAACAAACTTCCGTCGGCCGACGGAAGAAGCTAACTTTCGTCGGCAAAACCCTAACTTTCGTCGGTTTCTAGCTGACGGCGGCGTTTCGACGAAAAATGACTAAAAAGGAAAAATGAATAAAAAAAGACGACGAAAATTTATTGTTTTCTTGTAGTGACATGATTCCATGGTGCTATATACACCATGTTAGTTTCATGTTCGATCACATCGACGTGATACAAGGTGCTATATATAATCGATGATACATTTTATCTAGCTGGTCAATATCATCAGGAGGATGGTGTAAGCTTGTAGGATCCATCTGACATAGCTCTAGCTACGGCATCTATGGCAAGCAAGACGATGACTCAACCAAACTACCGATGGAGCTTTTACGATACCTAACAGAGAAGCTCTCGATGCCTCGTAAGCCTAACGCCATGTCCATAGCAAGCCCACTAAGCTCGCTCATCGCATCTTTTATGGAGAGAACTGAATATGGCAAAACAATGCTAATGCATATATGAATGCAGAATCTCAATCCATGAAGTCTACACCTACAAATGCAACTAGGCAAGGGGGCTGCAGGGGCCATGGGCCATGCCCCCCTAAATAATCCATGAAGTCTACACCTACTAAGGCTAAAGAAATTTTTTATTCTATTTATCTATACTTTTCTTTTTAGGGACCATGAGAAAATATATTTTTATTAGACAAAACATATCATGAATAATCACCCGTTAGGATTTATCATGAGCTCTTACTTCTAGAGGTGGTGGTACACCATAAGGGCGGGTTTGGGTGCCTAAAATCCTGACCTATTCTCAGAGAATGGATTGGGATTCTAGGCTCCCAAACAGGTCCTAAAAAACACACATATATATATACACGGGAACGCTATTCTATACTACGGGTGTAGAATGCTATTCTACACCGATCAACCCAACCGTGCCCACCTCATCCAGTGTGCCTCCACGCCCCACCCAATCCTGACTCCCCATTCCACGTCGGTGTAGAATAGTATTATATATATACCCGTGGTGTAGAATAGCATTTGTGTGTGTATATATATGATCACCTACACAACGGGTGTCTAGTGTTATCCGTCGCTTTCTACATGGTATGAGATCTGATCTAAACGTTATAATCATCACGTTTTTTAACTCTCTAATGATTTTACCTTGATGAGGTTAGGATTAGAAATTACCGGGAACATGAACACTAAACTTGCTGAGTTTCTTGGGAGTTCATTCTATCAACAATGTTTTAGGTCAGATATTAAGACAGAATGCAAGATAGAGTCCGAGCATCCACACCATGGTCTCTACCGCTACCAAGTCAGTTAAGGCAGCTTGATCAATACCATATTTTGTAATTATATTGACGGTTCACATTGCTTTCTTTTCATTAATTGTAATTAATTTAGGGGTTTCCAGGAAAGTATAGTGAAATTATAGTTGGTTATGTTCTATCTTTAAGAGTTAAGTTTCTTTTGTTTTTGTTCAATTGGAAGGAACTTAACTTATCGTAATTAATTAAGGGCCTTAATTTGGCCGTTTTTTGTTTCTGGCCGAAACGAACTGGTTGAAATTCGTGAATTTTCAATCGAATTTGGCTGAATTTGGGAACCCTGACAGATAGAACTATGGATTTATGTGAAATAAACCCTTTTCCATTTAGGGAACATTTCATGGTTTATTACTCTAGAAATGGTTTAGATTATTTGCTACTCTGACTCATATATAATCATATGCTCAGTTAGTTTCATATGTTATTTGACGAGTATCAAATAGTTTAATAGTTGAATATAAATCATCAAATATCCCTTACTTCAAATAATGCAGCACTATAGTCTCTTTTTCCTTCTTCCATGTAATAATCCATACGCACAAGTAAAAGTTATTTTTGCGAGGAAGTAAATCTTGAGATCATATCGTAGATGCGTCTGTGTTTCTCAAAGTTCCGATCCATCTTTTTTAATGGGAAACATACCTCATGTATGCGGTGATCCATATATACCATCAAGCACATGGTTCCATGGTGCAATATATACAGTATGTTAGCTTCACGATCAATCACATCGACACGATACATGATGCTATATATCCTCGATGATACATTTGATTTAGCTCGTTGATATCATTGATACGATGATTTAAGCCAGCATGATACGTTCAACATGGTTCAGGCTACGTCATATTTAATGAACATGACGACAACCCATCCAAATTACCATGGAGCTTCTACAATACCTAACAGAGAAGCTCCCTATGCCTCCTAAGCCTACCACCTTATCGATAACAAGCCTGCTTCGCTCCCTCATCGCATATTTTATGGAGAGAACCAAAGATGACAACTCTCGTCGCATCTCTTTTATGGAGAGGACTAAAGATGGCATAATGATACTAGTGCATATATGAATGCAAAATCAAAATCCATAAAGTCTTCACCTACAAATATAACTAGCGGTGGTGGAACACTATACCATGACATCGTTTTAGCGTCATACATATGTCAAAACAATTGGCATTTAACATCACTAAAGTTATCAGTAATGCATTCTGACAGAACGTATGTCGGTAAAAAGCACGAATAGGGACCAACTATCAGTCGGTAATGTGTAATGCTCATCTTAATAGTGCATAATAGCTCACAAGGGGCTCGGATCCATGAGCTGGTGAAGACTACACGCACAACAAAACCACCAGGCTAATTTAAAGTGCCATTCATGGCTTGAGACAAAAGTCAAAGAACAACATATGTGATATTTTCAATTTTGTTTGAGCGTAAACATTTGTGTACGGTCAAAATACAACATATCTTATTCCATTTTCAAAATTTGCATTTTTCTAGGTCTATTTTCTATATTTAATTTATTAATTGTGTTTCTAGGACTTAAATTGAAATAAGTGAAATTTGAACTATAACTGCATGAAATAATGAACCAAAATTTCTAGAAAATTCATATTCATGTTTTTGAGTCTATTTTTAGTTCCTATACAATAGATTGAAGGAAATTTTAAAAAATGTAGGTTACGACACACGATCAGCGACATGGAGCTTAATTATTTTTTTAATTCTAGAAAATCAAATTAAGTCTAAAAAAGACTAGACTTATCGTGATGTTATGATATGATACATCTATATTATGATAAAAAATTAAAAATGTTTCGAGAATTTTATCATGTATATCCAAGGATGAATTATGGTTTGGAGAAGGAATGGATTAGATTTGAAAGAAAATCAATGGTTAAATTCTCGTTTAAACTTGAAAAATTTTTACAATAAAAATACAACATAACTTACATAATGTAAAAAATTAGTATTTTTCTAGGTTAGTTTACTATTTTTAATTCATTAAGTGTTTTTCTAGGATTTAAATTGAAATAGGTGAAATTTGAATTGTAAGTGCCTACAATAATGAACCAACATTTATAGAAAAATCATATTCATGCTTCGAAGCAAGGATCAGGCACTACGGGAAATAGAGAGTTTACTTAGTGTCTAAATCTTTGTCGATTGCATTATGTCGGACACTTGAGAAAACCTAAACACTCGGCGAACAAAATATTTGTGCACAGAGTGTCCCAAGCAAAAACACTAAGCAAACATTTAAACACTCTACAAAATCACAAAAAATTGATTTGACCAAGGTATTGATGGCGTGACACCAGCAAGAAAAAAGGTTTGTTGAGTACCACTAACGGGCACTCGACAAACCGTACTATTTGCCGAGTGCCAGTTTCTAGCACTCGGCAAACCTCTATTTCTATTAGCCATGTTGTTGCACCATGTCATTAGGGTGTATGGTTTGACGAGTGCCTGAGGGTGGAACTCGGCAAACCCAATGAACCCATCATTTCATGTGAAATCATGTTTTGAGGCCATGTGACATTTAAAACTTGTGTTGAAATTGAAATTTTTTTACACTCAAAATTCAACATATATTGATCCATGTAAAAAGTTCACATTTTTATAGATCAGTTTGCTATTTTTAATTCATTAAGTGTGTTTCTAGGATTTAATTTGAAATAGGTCAAATTTTAACTACAAGTGTATGAAATAATTAACCAAAATTTGTATAAAAATCATATGTATGTTCATGATTCCATTTTGAATCATATGTAAGTAATTTTTGAAAAATCTAGGTTGTGACACTTGACCGACAACGTGTATCTTAATGCTTTTTTAATTCTAGAAAAAAATAATTGTACTTTAAAAACATGATACTTGACAAGGTGTTTTGATACAATATGTAGATACTATGATAAAAATTTAAAAATATTTCGAGAAAGTTATCACATATAATATTTAGAAACTAGATATTCTCGGAGGAGGTTTTAGGGTTTATAGAAGGAATGAGTTATGTTTGAAAGCAAATCCATGATTAAATATTTGTTTGAACTTAAAACTTTTTCTACAATGAAAACTCAGCGCATATTATACCATGCAAAAATTTAGCAATTTTTAAGGTCGGTTTGCAATTTTTAGTTAATTAAATTTGTGCTAACTAACTTATTTTTGCAGTTTCAATTGTCGGCATCAAGATCACATACGCCATTGGCGCCTTGGGATCAAATACACTTAGGGCATCAAGGGCCATATGCCATGGCCCCTAAGATCTATTTCGGTAGACCAGTATTTTGCCTCATACCATGAGAATGGGCTGAAATTTTAAACTAAAATACTAGCCTATTCACGTGGAATGGGATGGGATTCTGGCCTGCTAAACTAAGCCTAACTCTAGTTTTTTAATTCTATTTATATATAATTTAATTATTTAGTTATACATGTTATAAATATAATATTTTTCTAGCATTTTAGAATAATTTGTGATCTTTCTAGCATTTAAGAGTAATATTATAATTAGTTAATTAGTTGAGCATCAATATAGATATGATATTTTAATAGTTACAATTGATTAACAAAAACAAAAGTTTGATATTATATTTAGTAAAAAGGCTACAAAACTTCTTACTTTATGTACTTCTTTATATTTACTGGTTTATCTAGCTCGTTAAAAATTGATGATATATGTTTTATAGCTTTAAAGTTCTATACTGCTAATTTTACTTATTTGAGATATCACTTACAACATTATAAAATTTATGTACCTTACTAAACTTTATTGTTAGCTAGCAAAAAGTACATAATCAAATGACTATTATTTGATTGATAGGTTATATATTGTAATGCCATGCCCCCCGTACGGACTTCGTCGTACCGAGACGAGTCGCTATAAAATTGACTCGAAACAAACATCATGCCTAACATTCGTCCAATTCAGCGGTAGCTCATCAAAAAACCTTCTTATTACAATACTATCTCCTTACAAAGCTGTTAATGAGGCATACCTTGTAGCGAATAATCATTACAAAAGAACAGTGAAAGCAAACATACACTCACATCAACAAGAAACTCCTAGACCTACTTGGGGACTAGGCATGAAACCTTGCTTCTGGGTGTTGAGGGAAAATAAAAAGAAAGGTAAGTACATATGTGCTCAGCAAGTCTTAGAAAGAATTATAAATGCAAGGGAAAGCCAAGGGCGGTTGAGGCTTAATAAGAACCCATGCAAGTTAAATTGACTAAGTATCCCATAGTCTTTGATAGAAGTCCCAACCTCTATCGGTTTCCCCAAAGTGATAAGTATTTTAATTTTTAAATTCTTGAGACTTCTCAACCTCTCCCATCTTTCCACCATCATTCCTTACCTTTCCATAACAATCCTTCCAACTTTCACAATTAACCGATCATTCCTCCATTACGATGCTTCTAATTACTTTGCTTTGGTACTAGCCTGCCCTTCTCTTGGGAAGGTTTTCCCCATTTATCCACATCTCATTTTATCTCTCATCCTAGAGTTGAACCTCACCCTCTCTCTATGAAGTCATACGACTTGCCGAGATACACAAGCTCGTTGTCGACCACGAAGGCTAGTCGTACACCCCAAGGCTGCACTCTAATAACGTCCCTTCCCACAAATCAGTTTGATTAAACCAAATCATCCCAAGACTACGCTAGGGAAACTATCAGGGCACGCGCCTATAATCTTGGACACGGCTGTTCGAACAGTTCATACTTTTGTAGAAGGTGTACACTTTACCCTTACGTCACAATCTTACTCCTTATTTGCAAGGCCAGGAGGTTCGTTACAAGGCCTTTCTAAAGTAACCCCAAGAAAGCTTTACCATCACATGAACATACCTGAGAGCGGAAACGAGGGGTTTTTGACGAACGACGGTGAACTCCATCTCTCCGAGGGTGATAGTGGTGGATGGGGGCTTGAGTGAGTGTGTGAGGAGCTTTGGCCGTGCTCGAGGAGCTCTAAATCGTGAGGGCGGCATGGGCGGCAACGTGCAGCTTAATGGCGATGGGACTGTGCACAAGGTCCCTGTTAGACAACTATGCGCGCTATTCTAGGCATTGTTTCTCCCTCTTCCTAACCCCCCGATTCTGTTTCTATAAATCGATTGGTTTGTTATGGAAAGGTGAGGCCTATATGTATGTGCTTCCTGTGATGAATACAAGTTGTGCATTGCGTTCTCTCCCTCTTTCATGGTGTCAGATATCTTTGATCATATTCTTCCGCTCCTCTACATATCTCCTCGTCGACGGTGACGGCTTCACATGGACACACTGGACGGCTCCTCCGGCTACCCACAGTGGCCCTCAATACCGCTATCGAGGTAGATGCCACTACAACCGGCACAGCCGCACGAGCGGTGGTTCTTCCCACCGTGGGTGACGTCTCTACCACTACTCTTGTCGACGCTGTCACCACGGCCACCGTCGACACCATGCGTGCGGCCCTCGCCTCTCTACACACCCCTCGCCCACAATGACTCTACCCATGGTGCCGCTCGTAGCTGCTGATGCTACGACTCTAGATGATGACGCTATGACCTCCCTCCACGCTCAAGGTGTTGTCGTCCTCAACGTCAAGACGTTGGTCCTTGTCACCCCCGACCTCGCTGCCTCCAACTACACCAAGTGGCACGAGTTGTTCCTCGTCATCCTCGACAAGTACGCATTGGCACATCACATCCTATCCAACACCTCCTACCCGGACTGACTAGTTGGATTGCGTCGTGCTCACATGGCTTTACGGCTCCATCTCGGCTGAGCTTCTAGAGATCGTCATGACATCTTCCTCCACCGCCCGCACAGTCTAGCGCAGCCTTGAGAATCAATTCTTGGGCAACCGTGAGCACCACGCCTTCCTTCTCTCGGTGTATGTCGTGTCCTCACACTTCCTATCTAAGGGTGTCACTATGCATATGTCGTGTCCTCACACTTCCCCTCAAAATGGCAAAGTTGAACATATGCTTTGCTCCTTGAATAACATTGTGAGATCTCTTCTTTTTCAAGTCGGTCTCCCTCGTTTTGGGTTGAGGCTCTTCACACGGCCACACATCTTATCAACCACCATCCCACCAAGACTTTTAGCCATGACACACCTCACTTCGTTCTTTATGGTGTCCACCCCTCTTACAATCATCTTCGGGTTTTTGATTGCGCTTGTTATCCCAATCTCTCTGTCATAGCACCCAACAAGCTCTCCCCTTGCTCTGTCTGATGCATTTTTCTTGGCTATCCTCTTGAACACAAAGGGTACCGGTGTTTTGACTTCATGTCCAACAGAGTCATTATTTCTCACCATGTGATTTTTGATGAGCAATCCTTTCCCTATACATAATTGTCTCTTAATGAGGCATGTGCTACTGACTAAGATTTTCTAGAAGATTTTTCTGCTATTCCACAGGCTCCAATCCGCTAGCCCACCATAGGATGTCTTGTTGTGTGTGCCACTTTAGCCCATCGTACCAGCTTGCCGGCCGGCTCTATGGAGCCTCCATAGCATGGGCCTCTTCTCCTGAATGGACCGCCGACCTCTATGGCATCTGCACCATCCCTGTCGTGGCCATTGTGTGTGCCACCCCGATGGGTCGCTAGCTGCCCTACCTAGGCCGCCAATCAGGCTCCCTGGTAATTCTACGACTGGCCCACCTACAGCGTCCGATGCTAGGCAGCTAGAAGTTGACGCTACCCCGATTCCTATCGCACTGCCTCCTCTAGTCGTGCCCACACGTCCTCGTAGTGCACGCGTACCTGGTGGTCACCAACCACCGGCTATTCTCGGTGCTTCTCTAGCACCTCCTATCATCAATGCACATCCGATGACTACTCGTGGCAAAGACGACATTCGACTGCCCACACACACTAGAAGAGCCTCCACGTCACCACTCTGTCTCCTGTCCCTTGGACATACCGAGCAGCTTTGGCAAATCCCCACTGGCGTGCGGCTAAGGAGGAAGAATTTGCTGCCCTTAAAGCCAATCACACATGGGACCTGGTTGTTTGCCTTCCCTGTGCCAATGTTGTTACTGGTAAATGGATCTTCCGCCATAAATTCAACTCCGACGACACTCTTAATAGATACAAGGCTAGATGGGTCCTTCGAGGTTTCACTCAGCACCTGATGAAACTTTCAGTCCAGTTGTGAAGCCTGCCACTATCCGTACAATTCTGAGATTGGTTGTTTCCAGTGACTGACCGATACATCAACTAGATGTCAAAAATGCCTTCCTGCATGGAATTCTTGATGAGACTATCTACTGCGTTCAACCGTATGGTTTTCTCGACTCCTCTCATCCTAATATGGTCTACCGCCTCAATAGATCCATCTATGGACTCAAGCAGGCCCCGTGAGCATGGTATAACACATTTGCCAGTTTTCTAGTGTCCCTTGGATTTCATGATGCCAAGTCTGACACCTCACTATTCATCTATCGATGTGGGGCTGACCGTGTGTACCTTTTGCTATATGTTAATGATATTGTCCTAACGGCCTCCTCCTCAGCCTTGCTTCATTGGGTGATTTCAGCTCTTCAGTCAGAGTTCTCTATGAAGGATATGTGCACACTTCATCACTTTCTCGGCATCAATGTCACTCGGCAGAGTTTAGGCATGTTCCTCAGTCAATGTCAGTATTGTCTTGAGCTTCTCGAGCGTGTAGCCTTGCTTCGTTGGGTGATTTCAGCTCTTCAGTCAGAGTTCTCTATGAAGGATATGGGCACACTTCATCACTTTCTCGGCATCAATGTCACTCGGCAGAGTTCAGGCATGTACCTCAGTCAATGTCAGTACTGTCTTGAGCTTCTCGAGCGTGTCGGCCTGAGTGATTGCAAGACCTGCATCACACTCATGGACATCAATTCCAAGCTTTCTTCTACAATGGGCACTCCCGTGTCAGACCCTACTGATTATCAAAGTTTAGCTGGAGCCCTACAATATCTCACCTTCACCAAGCCTGACATTGCTTATGTTGTTCAATAGGTGTGCCTCCAAATGCATGACCCTCGTGAGCCTCATCTCGTTGCCTTGAAGCGGATCCTCCGTTATGTTCGTGGTACAATGGATCATGTCTTGGTTATTCGGCGCTCCGCTACACATGATTTGGTTGCTTACTCCGATGTTGACTAGGCTGGGTGTCCCAATACTCGGAAGTCCACTTCAGGATAAGCTATTTCTCTCGGTGATAACTGGTCTCCTAGTCGTCCAAGTGCCAACTCATTGTGTCATGTTCCAGCACTGAGTCAGAGTATAGGGCCATCGCCAATGCTGTAGCTGAGACCTGTTGGCTACGCCAGTTCTTCCATGAGTTATATTCTCCCCCGACTCGGGCCACCCTTCTCTACTGTGACAATGTTAGTGCAATTTATCTCTCGACGAACCCGGTCCAACACCAACGCACCAAACATATTGAGATCGACTTGCATTTCGTCCGAGAGAAGGTCGCCCTTGGCGCTGTTCGTGTTCAATATGCCCCAACGACATCCCAGTATGCCGACATCTTCACCAAGAGCCTCCCTACGTCCGTGTTCACTGACTTACAGTCTAGTCTCAACATTTGTGTGACCGATGCTATGACCGTGGGGGCATGTTAGACAGCTATGCGCGCTATTCTCAGCATTGTTTCTCCCTCTTCCTAACACCCCGATTCTGTTTCTATAAATCGGTTGGTTTGTTATGGAAAGGTGAGGCCTATATGTATGTGCTTTCTGTGATGAATACAAGTTGTGCATTGTGTTATCTCCCTCTTTTAGTCTTGACGTGGCGTAGTGGTTGGAGGTGATGGGGCGTAGCGCACACGCGTATAGTGGCCATGGGTACGAGCGTATGTGAGAGAGGCGATGGATTGATAGTGAAGGGCTTCACATGTCAGTCCAACGAGTGCATCGCACGAGCTAAGGCAGGGATGTCATACAACGGTATGGCGTAGGGGATGGGCGTCGGTCCGAGCAAGGTGTCGACGTGGCTGCATAGGTGAGAACAGCATAGGCGGCGTGCAGGCGCGTACGAGCGGGCACTATTTACCACATTTTATTTCGAATACAAATACAGATACAAAACAGATATTTCGAATACGAATATATATTCGGATGTTTACTCCATTTAACTCGAAATATTCGTTGTTTCACAAATTTTCCAAAAATCCAAAGTGTCCAATATACCAAATTGGAATAATAATTAATAAGAAGCAATTATACACAATAAACCATACACAAACTAAGTTTTTAAACAACACCAACTAAAACCATCAATTTACTTTAAACCATAGTCTATTACTTCTCAAAACTCTAATTCATCTCAAGAGAATCTCAAGTTTCTTAACATCCTATATGATAACTTTCTTGAAACATTTTCAAAATTTTATCATAGTATCTACATATAATATTATAACACCATGACAAGTCTCGTATTTTCAGACTTTATTTGTTTTTTATAATTAAAAAACCCTTAAGCTCCACATTACCGATGAATTGTCAGAGATTTTTTAACATTTTTTTTAAAATTTAGTGTATAAGAACTAAAAATAGACACAAAATAGTTAATATTATTTTTCTATAAATTTTAGTGCATTATTTTAGGTACTTGTGTTCAAATTTCATATATTCCAATTTAAATCCTAGAAACACAATTAATGAGTTAAAGATAACAAATGGATCTAGAAAAATACAAAAAAAAATATGGAATGAGATATATTCTGTTTTGATTATAAAAAAATTTCAAGTTCAAACAAATATTTAACCTTCAATTTATTTTAAATCATAGCTTATTAATATTCACTAAGTTAAGTATTCCATAATTATATAAATAATAAACAAACCGTTAATATAGTGATAATATATCATCTTGAGTTTAAGTTTAATCTGTATGAAATCTTAAAATGAATACGGATGTATCCATTTTTATATCCGCATTCAACAGAATTCAGATATCCATTTTCATATCACATTTGTAAAACAAATTCGAATGTTTCCGAATATCATTTATATTTAATTCGAATACGAATACGAATATTCATATTTATAGTTATTCGAATACTGATTCATCCGTGCAGGCGGCGTACGGACGGGCGTGCAGCGCGCGGCCTGGGCACAGTGCAGGGAACGAACAACGTGCGGATGTGAGGCGCGCAGGCGCGCGACGGCGTGCGGTGCAAGTGGCGCACTGACGTGCTGCAAGGCTGGGCAGCGAAGCTATGCCGGCGCGCAGAGCGTCTCGGTTTTATTACCTTTTTACAACAATTGTAGCAAATGATTGTGAAAGGGATGTAAGTTAGCTGGCAACAAATCTTCTCAGAATTCCATTGTTAAGCGTGCTCAGGCAGGAGTAGTAACAAGATGGGTGACCTTCTGGGAAATTTTCATTCACATCCCCGACACACCCATGACCTTCAAACAAGGTCGGACCCATGTGGCCTATTTCAAAAAAAAATTGTAGCAAATGATAATCATAATTTTTCTTGATGGCTTATTGATGAATGATGACCTCGGTACAATTCGTACACACACAGAGAAATATTAGAATAAAATATGTTGATCCCTTCAATATTTATTTGCTTACTATTATTTTTTTGTATATACTAAAATTATCAGATTTTTTAATTATATAAAATTGATGCGTGCATACTTAATAATAATTTTTATGTTATATATCAATATATGCTTTATCTCTATATTATTATAATTTATATTATATTTTGGACAGACATCGGGTCCCTGCTATGTGACACTGATGTAATCGTTGTACCGATGGAACATGGATTTTTTATTTTATCAAATCAAACCCACTTTCAGAATATCCTATGTTTTTTAATTTTTAATTTTCTATTCAAAATTGAATTAACAACGGGATTTAGTTTTTTTTTGTACTTTGATAACTCTTGAAACGCCGAGTAGGTATGAATTCGCATGATTTTTGACTTATTGTCTTGCAAGTAGCAAATCCCTCCCAATATGCAGGGCCGTGCTTAGGGGGGTCGAGCGGTGCGCTCGACCCGGGCCCCCACCTTCCTAGGGCCCACCCGGCCAAGCGGCCACCACAATTTAATCAGGGGAATAGGAACAGCCGGTCCGTGGAATATGATCGTGTAGCCGCTCGCCCGCTCTTCTTCGAGGTCACCGAGAGCACCACTCGCGGCAAGCGCGGCTTCGCCGGTTACTGGGGCCGCTAGGCTCCAGCGCGCCAAGCGCCCAAACACGACAGCGCACGCCACTCGCCGCAGTGGCCGCACCTGCCGACCTGCGCTGCGCAAGTGCGCAACCTGCAGGCTGCAGCTGCTCCGCTAACCGCTGGACGCCTAGACCGGCACCGCTTCGAGGCGCCCTGGCCCCTGCGTGCTCACGGCTCACGGTAATTAGTAGTGCATCACGTCATCACGGTAATTAGTAATCATTTTCTCTATTGATGATTCATCTAATTTTGAGGAAAATAATTTGATATCGGAGTTAAGAATATTGCAAATGACACTGCCAGATAGATCAATGTCTGCTATAGATTGCTATCCCAATATATAATAGTAAAAAAATAGTTCTTTGGTATTAGAGCCCCTATTTATAATTCCGCCCCGGGCCTCACGAAACTCAGGAACGGCCTGCCAATATGCAGCTGCTTTCACCTACTTTCAGAATAGCTATCCATGTCTACTTAAACCTGAATTTGCAAGAGGCAACCTCGAAGTATGTTCATACCTAACATTTGTGCAATAGAATTGGCTTGCATGTCATCTCATTACTCCAGCTTTCATGGTTGGAACAGAACCATGAACTTGAGTACTGGAAAGAGAATCCATGTACTTTGACGAGGGCTAGGATTGGAAGTTGTCGGGAACGCAAGAACCACACATTATGAATTTCTCGGGAGTTACTTAAATCCAAAGAATTTCAGCTCTCATATTGTGGAGAGAAATTAGAGCTTGGATCCCACGACAACAAGAAGATATGGATGGTTGTTACAGTACAAAATACAAAACAGTCACAACAGCTAAAGAAAATATGTCTGCCGCTCCTGAGTTTATAATAGTAAATCTTCCTGATGCCTCTCATGCCTACCAAATTAAGCGACACACCGACCTAGTTCTCATAAATATTCCGGTCGATTTCTCTGCCAGCCTATAAGCACTTGGGCTCACTCATCTCATATTTTATGGACCACAGATGGCAACATGTTACCAAAATATGTATGAATGCATGATCTGATGATCTGTACGTCAAGTTATTCAAGTACTCTCTGCAGCTGAATTGAATGGGCTCCTGAAACTGCATGCTCAAGCTGTGCAACTGAAGAGTTTCAATGCATGTGCACCTACATATCATGTCTGAATGCCTTTGGTGATTACAAGATCTGTGCTTAAGCTTAATATATATCTGCTCATCATCAGACAGGGACGATGTACATATATAAAGAATCGGCATGACATCTCATCGCTCTATCTCTCAAGCTTGAAACAGAGCCATGCGTGCATTAACTTGAGCATGCACCGAGAAGGAGAATCCGTGATTTCAAGTTGTGGGCTAGGATTGGAAGTTGTCAGGAACATGATGGCTGCACTTGATGAATTTCTTGGAAGTTACCTTGATTCAGAACATCTTACATTTGATGTTGAGTCATAGCGCAGGATGACTGGATCCAACTTCTACTGGACTCGTCGATTCATCTTGGCATGGCAACAGGAAGATGACATGTCATAGCCAATCTAGTTTGGCTTTGGTCAAACGACGTGCCCTGCTACTACAAGAGGATGGTGTGATCTACCAACGCTATGCCATTCACTGATGAAATGATTTGTTCATGTGCGTTTATGTTAGCCTGTTTCATGTGTCTTTTGATTCATGTAGCCATTATATACTCATATACATATATATATTGTAAAGAGAAAGATAGCAAGAGAGTAGAGAACCTCCCACCAAAAAATATTTCACAAAATGTAGTCATTGAAAGAAAAAATCGTCACCTCTCGGAGGTAGCCTTCGCCATGAATGTACTTAAATTTCTACAATGAGGCGGTGATGAGAATAAATTATCTTATTAATCACCTGTAACATCGTGCTATCATATAATTCGCATGTTTTGTTAGAGATCATACACATTAGTGGAAAAACTGCATGCTCAAGTTGGCCGAGTGCATCTTTATAAGCTATTCATGCATCTCACCAGAAGGGTATATGTATTAGATTCCATAAGAGCAACAAATACTTATTTCTTGATCTAAGTAATCCAATTAGTGGTGATCACGATCAATAGATGAAAGGTGGTGAAGAACTAGGTCCTCAGCACGATGAGCAACGAAGAATGGTGAAGGTTGTGGTTGGTTCGATCCCATATTCCATACTCCTTTTTACTACAGCACGGAGTATTTCACTTTCGAACAAAAGTCCCACGTTATTTTTTTTAGAAAATATCAACCGGGCCTAATAGGGCTCGGCCTAATATATGGGCCTAGAAATGGTAATGGGTCTATACCCATATATACATGTGGGTTTATTTTTTCTCTAAATCAATACTCATGCGGGTAAAATATACTCATCGGGTAACCTATACCCGTCGGTATGGTAGATAGTTGTGAGGTCATTGGAGTCACCTAATGCTTGAAGTCACTACTGATTGGCTGGAGAACAAAGATGTGGACCACATGTCGTGTACTCACATGTAGGCGATGGAACACTGGAGGTGGCTGGCACTAGAGGCTAGAACATGAAGGCAGTGGAGCACTACCGACATCTAGCATTAGAGTCCGAGCGGTAATGCTGATGGCTTCTAAACTGAGCGGGCTACATTTGATGTCTGGAGCTCTAATGTCTGGACTAAGAAATAAGGAGTGGAGGCACATACCACCGGTCGTTGTAGGAACTAGGGGTTGGGAGAGAAGCACTAACCAATGTAGATAAATTTAGAAAAAACTAAAATAAGCATGTTGATGTCTTTTTTGGTTACATGTGTGGTTTAGAAGGTCTGCTTAACTCCAGTGCATGTCCTACAATTTTAGAGAAAAAAAGGTTCTGAGCATGCCAATCAATTTGACCCTGCAACTGATAAGGGACCAGAGAAAATAACGTTAGTAGAAAAGTCGATCGGCTACCAAGCTAATGACTGTAGTGAGAATAAAACAATCATGAATAAATGCGCCGATCGGCCGCAGGGCCGATGACCATGTCAACACTATCGGGTTGAGAACGCCATTGGCCGATAGGATAAAATCCTTGCACGTAAAGGCGATGAGTACCTCCTAGATGCATGCAGAATATGACGTAGAATTAAAGATAACATATCGGCTTGTACTCCGATAGAAACTAAACTCAGCATACCAAACAATGTATCCATATCATCAAAACATTGTAACTGCGAGATCGTACCTAACCAAGATAGTAGCTAATTACGAGAAATCAATAATATTTAAAGGATAGGGCATACTTTATTTAGACGAACGATATACATCATGAACCAGATACAATAGAACGAGATGTCAGACCTAACTGATGAAGCCTCAAACTATGACACCTGATTCACATCAATCTAAGAGATTAAAGTGATGAGCCTTTGACCTATCAAATACACCAAGATAAACCGGTGATCGTGTTGACCGAGTCGATTCCTAAAGAGATCGATACGATGTAGCCTTGATGAACACTGGCCAAGCCAGCGTGATCGTCAGGGTGGCAGGACTCACCTCTTCGTCGGAGATTGGAACGATGCAGCTTGGTTCCGAGTGTCAAGCCTCATCGAGATTAACCTTGGGAACCCAAGGGTGGCGATGCGCCAAAAGAGTCGTTTTGTTGTGATTGATTGTGTGCGTGTTAACCTAGATAATTAGATACATATTTATAGTCCAAAGACTTGCCACCCAAATAATCTATGTTGTAACCGATTCTAGATCATCTTTATCTTATCTTATCTCTATAGGCTCTTTCATATCCGACCATGTTGTAACGATATGGATGGGTTTCTTTGATCACTTTTGACTAGACTTCTTTGACTTCTATTGACCAAGTAATCTATGTTCGTGTTGTTTAGATAGTTATGTTTCTATATTTAAATTTGAATATTTGTATTTATATTTAAAATTTTGAATATTTAAATATGATAGATGATTATGTTCCTATTGTTTAATACGATAGATGACTTTATTCATGTATTTAAATTTGAATATTTGTATTTGGATTTAAAAATTTGAATATTTAAATTTGAATATTCAAAAATGATAGATGATTATGTTCTTATTATTTAATATGATAGATGATTATGTTGCTATATTTAAATTTGAATATTTGTATTTGAATTTAAAATTTTGAATATTTAAATATGATAGATGATTATGTTCCTATTGTTTAATACGATATATGATTATGTTCCTATATTTAAATTTGAATATTTGTATTTACATTTAAATTTGAATATTTATATTTACATTTAAAATTTTGAATATTCAAATATGAAAGATGATTATGTTCATATTGTTTAATACGATAGATGATTATGTTCCTATATTTAAATTTGAATATTTATGTTTACATTTAAATTTGAATATTTGTATTTACATTTAAAATTTTGAATATTCAAATATGATAGATGATTATGTTACAATTGTTTAATACGATAGATGATTATGTTGTTATATTTAAATTTCAATATTTGAATTTAAAATTTTGAATATTTAATTTTGAATATTCAAATATGGTAGATGATTATGTTCCTATTATTTAATATGATAGATGATTACGTTGCTATATTTAAATTTGAATATTTGTATTTGAATTAAAAAATTTGAATATTTAAATATGATAGATGATTTTGTTTCTATTGTTTAATACGACAGATGATTATGTTCCTATATTTAAATTTGAATATTTGTATTCGCATTTAAAAATTTGAATATTTAAATATAGTCATTCATTATTAAATAATAAATAATTTATTATGTACTATGATTTTATGAAATACATGTGTATATTTTGTGAAGAAAGGGTGGAAATTGAAAATAGGGGCTCTATTTTGAGAGCCACTACTGGAATGGAACGCAAAAAACAAACCTCTCAAAAATAGGGGAGCCCTCAAATCAAAAGTAGGGGCTTTGATTTAAGGACTACTGTTGAAGTTGATCTTAGATAACCGATATCCATCGGGTGACGAATATAGATATATGCAACCATAATCATACCCGCATACTCGTCAAGTTTTTTTATTAATAGACCATATGTTAATAATTTAGTTTATATATACTCTAATACTAATAGGGTAAAAACTAAAAAAACATCGGTTTCTAGCACCGTTGCCGTCTTTAACGCAAGACATGGCTGACAAGTGGGACCAGGCGTAGGGACAGATCCTATTCTGACAAGTGTGCCCACTCGCATGGGAGAGGGAGCTGGTGTGGGGCCCACGCGTCAGTGATCTCCGGGCCCAGCTCCACGCGTAGGCCGAGACGACGCCCGCGCGGGTGCAGCGAATTCGCCTCGCCAAAATTCCGTCTCCCTCCAGACCCCGCACCCGCGCGAACCCCAAATATTTCGCCTCCCCGCGCGAGATCCTGCCCGTCCGTTGACGCCCGGCCCTGTACCGATCCGACGGCTAAGTACCACCCACGTCACCGATCCGCGGCTCAGGCCTCTCCACCAATCACGCGCCTCCTCGCCTTCTATATAGGCCGCCTCGCCGCCTCGCCTTTCGTCATCTAACAGCCGCTCCGCCACTGCATCCTCGACTCCGGTGATATCTTCGGCGAGGTAGAGATCGATCTAGGGCGTCTCGCGTGGTTCCGTTCGGTCGACACCTGTAAGGAAGATGAGTTCTGCTGGCGGCGGCGGGAGGGGTAAGTCTAAGGGGGCCAAGTCCGTGTCGCGGTCGTCGAAGGCCGGGCTGCAGTTCCCCGTCGGCCGCATAGCCAGGTACCTCAAGGCCGGAAAGTATGCTGAGAGGGTTGGCGCCGGCGCCCCGGTCTACCTCTCCGCCGTTCTTGAGTATCTCGCCGCCGAGGTAACCGATCTCTTTATATTCCTCTGATATCTTTCCCTTCTTACGCCGCCGCTGCCGCCGCCTTCTGTGTTTTTTGGGGTTTTGCTTATAGCGTTCCGTGGTGGCGCAGGTGCTGGAGCTGGCCGGTAACGCGGCGAGGGACAACAAGAAGAATCGCATTGTGCCGCGGCACATCCAGCTGGCGGTGCGCAACGACGAGGAACTGAGCAAGCTGCTGGGCACCGTCACCATCGCCGCCGGTGGCGTGCTGCCTAACATCCACTCTACTCTGCTGCCCAAGAAGGGTGGCAAGGACAAGGCTGAGATCGGCTCCGCCTCTCAGGAGTTCTAGGATTCCCGTTTTCATCCAAAATCAAGAAGAGTCGCTGCTTTTTGATCAGATGCGTCGTCCATCTAGTTATATACTTGCTCTGGTTTATTAGGTTTAGGTTTTGGTGGATGTTGGTGTAATCGATGTAACAATGAGAAATCTTTGAGCTCATTGGATTGCCTAATGTTTCTGAAGATCTTTGCAGTCTGAACTCAATTTCTTGTTAATGATTATTGCATCAATCGAATATTTGGTTGGTTCATTCTGTGAGCATTTGAGATCACTTTAGAAATCTGCAGCTCTGAATTCTGAAACAACACATACATTGCTCCTGAGTTGTCGATTAGTTCTGCTGCCGAGGTCATAAGCAAAAACTGTCATTTTGATTTTGCAATTACTAAATTTTGTTTGTTTGAACCAAAGTTACAAATCGCAGTAAATCAAACAACCCAAGAGTCAGTATAATTGTGATATACTCTAATGCGTTTGATGGGTCGCTCTTATGATCTATCTGCTGCTTGCATTTATCATCAAAAGATCCTACAAGTCTGAACAATACTTTTCAGAAACCTGCAAGTCTGAAGAGGTACCTGACTATATATCTCAATAACATTGTTACATTGTTCTACATATAGCCCTAGTCCTACTTACTATTAGCATCTGTTGCTACTATCTACTGCAATTGTACTGTTAGCACCACCAACAATACAATCTGGCAATCCGATTTCATAGATGCAAACCATGGCAGATTAGATGTGTGATAATTTTTTGAAGCAAATTTGGACACTGATGAACCATAGTCCACAGCGCTTAATATCATGACAACCAGATGCCCAACATTACATAAGTCATACCACAGAATCTTGCAGCTGTTCTGGAAGTTGAAAATCACATCTGACTACCATAGCAATTTGCAAGATACTTTATTTCATTCTACAATTTTAAGATCATATGTTCTTTTGGAAATGTAAACTATCTTTTATTTGTACAGTTCTGTTCCTTGCTGATTGAATTAAATTTGTAATCCAGTTGGAAATTCCTGCAGCCAGCAATTACTTGTATCAACAGCAGGGAGTAAATAATGACACTGGGAGTACAAAACCAAGAGTTACTATGTGTGTTTATATTTATATACCAGAAATGGTGGCAAGTAGTCAAGCAGCACATAAGTGATGGTCAAAATATCAACAGAGTCAGAGACACATTGATATGTAAAGCAGAGAGAGAGAGAGTTCCTCACTTAGTCATGTATTCATTTTTACAACTATGGTTAATTGTGATCTTGAGGACTTGCCAGTTGCCACACCAACAGACTACACATTGAATCACATCATCAAATCTTTCACTGATAAAATGTATCTGGATGAACAGCAACAAGACCACATCACATGTGAGAACATAAGCAAAAGTTTCACTTCATTGCATAGTACTAGCCGATCACCATCATATAGTAATACAGCAAGATAGCAACCTTATCATTAGAGTTGCATATTGAGACAATAATGTAAAAAGAAAACGGAACATAGCAAAAAGAGAAGTGCAGTCAGTCCTTCACCGGGACCTGGTGGCATAGATGAAGGAGATGGCAGCCACCATGGTAGTCGTGGCTGCATACAGCCAAGCCCAAATGCTGCCCTTTATCTTTCTCTGCTCCTCAGCCACTGCGAGATTCAGCAGCTCAATGTCGTTGTTCAAGACATTGATCTTCATCTTCTTTTCCTCCAACGTTGCCTTCAGCTTCCCAATCTCACCATCCTTCTTACCATTGCAGTCCTCAAGCGCCACAATTCTTGACTTCAGCTTGCATGCTTCAGTCCTCTCAGCATCCAGTGCTTCCTGAACTGAACTCTTCTCATCATTCAGGAGAGAACGCTTGGTATCAAGTTCATCACATGATGATTGGAGCTGCAACATCGAAACATGGAGCTCCTTCAATTCGGTCCTCAGCTTAGCAGCTTTAGCATCCTTCTCGAACCCTGCTTCCTCAGCCGCTTCCTTGCTGGCCTGGAGTTCCTCTAACGTCCTCTTGATTTCCTCCACTTCCCTCATGATTACTGCCTTCTCAGCATCAAATGCCTTGGAAGCCACCTCCTTCTCCTTCACCAACTCACCCAATTCATTCCAGAGCCTCTCAACCTCTGCTTCAGAGGTGCTGTGTTTCTTCTCTGCGGCCGCAACATCTGACTGAAGTCTGGTGTTTTCACCCTTAACCATATCAAGCTCCTTCTTCTTCGCCATGACATCAGTCTCCAATTCCCCTCTCTTAGCCACAGCAGCCTTGAACTCCGCCTCCAAAGACACCACCCTCGCATCCATCTCTACCTTCTTGGTACCCAACACCTTCAATTCCTCCACCTTCGCCTTTACATTCTCCTCCATTTCGATCTGGCTCGCCTGGGCAGCGTTCTTGAACTCGTGCAAGCTCCTCTCCACCGCCGCCTTCTCGTCTGACACCACCCGAACCACCTCCTTCGTCTCTTCCAATTGGTTCGCCAGTTCGCTCTTCTCGCCGAACAGCTCGGAATTCTTCCCCTCCAACTCCGCCAGCACAGCCTCCAATCTGGACAGCTTGTGGGACACGGACGTCACCTCGGCCTCCTTCGCATGGAGAAGCTTCAGGAGCCGGGTCTGTTCCCCGGCGGCCGCCTCGAGGCGCGCGTTGGCCTCGTCCTTTGCGCTCGCCTCGAGAGCCGCCCTCGATTCCGCGGCTTGGAGGGATTCCTGGACGGCGGCGAGGCGGGCCCGGAGCGCGGAGACCTCGTAGGCAGCAGAGCGGAGGGGCGCGGCGAGGGCAGCCTGCGCCACGGCGCGCTCGGCGGCCGCGAGAGCCGCATCGTCCGCGGAGAGCTCCTCGAGGCGGCTCGTGAGATCCGCCACCTGGCCCCGCCGGTCCGCGGCCTCCTTGATGAGGATGGAGTTGAGCGCCTTGAGCTGCTCCGCCTTCCGGTTCCGCTTCTCCTCCTGCACTCCCCCCACTGCTTCCGCATCCGGCGGCGGCGGCGGCGGCGGCGCCTCGGCGTGGAAACCGTTGCCGTTGGCGTTGGCGGCGGCGGGCTTCTTCTTGGCCATGGCTTCTTCCTAGGGTTTTCGAGTGGTTGAAATGATACAGGTTTCGGCGCGGATTTATCCAGGAGAACTATCCCACTGATCTTTGGTCCCACCATAGCGTAGGCCCACAGGTCAGTGTCCCATATTAAAGTGAGTGATGGTACTGAGGCGTGACCGTTGGTGAGAGAGGATATTTGAAATGGCGTCGGATGGACGGTTGAGATTCACCAGGGACTTGACGCTTCTGCGCCGCATTAAATCTGGCAGACGGGGGAATTTTTCTATTCTTTTTATGGAAATGGAAATGAATTGTTGCGTGGCACGTGGTCTGCAGCCAAACGGCAAATCCGCCTTCTTCCTCCTCCAGCCAGGCCGAACCGAGAAATCAAGGATTGTTTGGTTTTCTGAAAGTTTACTCTGTGTTATATTGAATGTTTCGATATCAATTTGAAGGATTAAATTTGAACTGATTATAAAAATAATTACACAATTGAAGGATTATTCACGAGACAATTTTTTAAGCCTAATTAATCATGATTATAAAATGTTTACGGTAGCATCACATTATCAAATCATGATGTAATTAGACTTATTAGATTCGTCTCACGAATAATCCACCGATTATGAATGGGTTTTATAAATAATCTACATTTAATACTCCAAAATAATATTCAAACGTCTCTAATCCTTTCCAGCGCCGCATGGAACCCTAACCTCTGCGGGCAATGGCCGCCATTGCTGCCGCCTCCCGCCCAGATTGGGTGATTTTCGAACCCTACATTTTCCTGGGGGACTATGCGTCCTTCCCTGGCGATGAGCCAACCGCAACGTCCAACACCAAGTCTAGTGACGGATCACTCAACCACAAGTAATAGTAATATGTATATGTAAATATATATAAATTATTCATTAATTTAAATCTTTATTAAATAAAATATCATAATCATAACAACAATATTAAAATTGTAAAGGATTTATACATATATAAATATACAGGAAATAGTTTGAAAATATAAAAAAATACATGTCACGCTCACGCCGGGCGGTAGGGGGGCGCACCCCCCTTGCATGGATCCGCCGTTGAACTCCAAGGGAGATGATGAACTCCAAGGAAATAAATCACTGTTTTGTTTCATGCGTTCGTCGCTAGTCATTTGTTAGCTATTGCTCACGTGAGAAATGAGGTGCAACGTTTGTTAGCTGCATGTTAGAACATAGGCTGCTACACGCAGGCATGTCAGAACGTGCAGCATACGTGAGCACCTGAGTGCAACGTTTAGTGTAGTAGCCTTAGTGGTGTTTGGATTAAAGGACTAAATTTTAGTCTCCGTCACATCAAATGTTAATTTTAATTCCCGTCACATCAAATGTTTAGATACTATTTTAAAGCATTAAATGTAGACTATTTACAAAACCCGTCCATAATCGGTGAATTATTCGCGAGACGAATCTAATGAGCCTAATTACACTATGATTTGACAATGTGATGCTACAGTAAACATTTGCTAATTATGGATTAATCAGACTAAATTTTAGTCCACGAAACCAAACATCCTTTAGTTGTAATATGCTATATAAAACTGCAGCAGTGATGGACCTAGACCGAAAACGTAGGAGTTAAGTTTAAAAGGTTAAGGGTTCAATACACTTTATGACAATTCTTTAGTATAGTTAGTTAATTTTTTGTTTAATATTTGTTTTTTGATTCATGAAGTTCTTACAATTTATTCTTATATTATTGTGAGAACGAGAATCATCCGTGTTTATATTGCTTGAACATGATTGGTAAGCAAACAATGTTCTTTTATTCGTATTGTTAATATAAAAATCGAAGAAGCAATAAGTAATAAAACATGCAATTACTAATTAGTAAGTATACTAATTAACCAATTCAACAAACAATAATTCATCAAATTATTAATTGAGCGAATGCGACAATAAATTAATAATTGAGCAATATGCAATATACCGATGTTGAGACTTGATAGGTTTACTAGATTCGGGTTCCTAGTTTGTACTTTCTATTACAGCTCACGCCTTCACCACTTTTGTTGTTCGCCCAATCCAAGCGCAGGGACGCACGGTGCTAGGCGATGTCGGCCGTAGCGTTGCAGGCAGCAGGACACAGCTGACGCCTACCACAGGGGGCGCGGCCACGCGGGGGCCTTGCCAGAATAGGGCACACACAAGCGGGGCGACGTGTTGAGATTTTAGTTTAGATAAAAATTAAAATAAAATTATAGATACATGAATTACCAGTTATTATGGATCACTTGATGATTCTGTCCATACGTGCCTGCTATTATAAGGGGAAATTATGCATGTATGCAACTTAGGAGAAAGTTGGAGAGTATAAATTAAGCCCCGTACGTGAAAAATAGAGAAAAATTAGGAAGGTAGATAAAAACAAGAAAATTGGAGAAAAAGAAGGCAACATGTAAGAGATTCTACCACATGCAACATAAAAATATATATTAATAATCATTTTTTATTATTATCAAAATAAAAAATAAGAGGAATAGGGATTCCAGGCAGGTAGTGGGGTGCCCCCAGCCCCCTTGTATTTCTGCCACTGAACTTCAGTGAGTGTGTGCCTTTGGCGAGTGAAATGAACATCGGTTAGTCGAGCTGTTAATCACAAAAATAAATGTCTCGATGTTCGTTGCCACTAGTGTCCCGTGTTTCTCTTGTATGTCTATTCCTCAAGAGTTCTAACAATTGGTATCAGAGTTTGTTGGTGCGTTTTTTGGTCACACTTTGATACACGCATAGGCTGAGAGATTTGCTTAACTCCATTGCAGTTCGTACTTTCTCAGAAAAAGGTTTCAAGGCATGCCAATCAGTTTGAACCTACAACTGATAAAATTAAACAGGAAAAGACGATCAATAGTATGGCATATCGGCTATTGAGCCGATGACCGTGATGAGGATGGTATATTCGTGGAATATTATGCCTATTGGCCGTAGGGCCGACGACTAGGGATAAAGCAATCGGGCGAGCGTGCCATCGGCCGATGAGATGAGAAGTTTACCATATAAGCCGATGAATGCTTTTTCAATGGCTTATAAGATGTGGCGTTGAATTGAAGATAACCCGTCGGCTTGTACTCCAACAGAAATAAATAAAATGTGCCAGATAATATGTCTATATCATGAAAATAATCACAATAACTAGATCGTACCTAATTAAGACAATAGCTAGTCACGATGATCTTAGTAATATGTCAAAGTATCGGGCATGCTTTATTTAGATGAATGATATACAACATGAAAAAAATACAATAGCAAGAGATATCGGACTTAACCGATCAAGCCTTAAACTACCACACCTAGATCACATCAATATAACAGATCAATTTGATGCAGCCTTAGACCTAGCTAATACACCGAGAACAATCGGCGACCGTAGTGTTTCGATGTTCTTCTCAAGAGATCAAAACTGATGCAGCCGTGAGGATACTGACCTAGTCGTTACGGACGTCGGAGGTGGTGGTACTCACCTCTTCACCGGAGATCGAAATGATGCATCCTAGCTCCGAGTGTCAAATCCCGTCGGGATAACCATGGAAGCCAATGGTGGCGATGCGCCGAGTAGTTGATTGATAGAGTTGTGTGTTTCCAACCTAACTAAGGGTACATATTTTTAGTCCGAAGACTTGCCGTCCAAGCATCCTATCTTAACCGATTCTGAATAATCTTCATCTTTCTTCTCATCTTTATCACCATCGGCTCTTCCGCATCTGGTAATCTTGTAACAACATGGACGAGCTTCCTTGGCCATCTTTAACCAGCTCCTTTTGACTTCTGTTGACCATGCAATATATTTAGTGGGCCTGGGTTTTACCAAATCTTGGCGTCAACACATGCCCCCCCAGTTTTGGAGCATTAAATGGTTCCTGATGCTTCAAAATTAACAACAGTCATTATCCCTGCTACCACGTCTTCTCAAATGTCTACTCACACGATCTTTTCACACTCATTGCCAGCTAAAACCCTTCATCTTCTAGTACCTTTATAACTTCACCTTGGATTCCAACTTCATAATATTTACTCACCTTCCCACTTCTTCATCATCGGTCATTCATGACTGCGTGGGGTGTTGCCTCGTCTGATGTATCTACGTCTATCCGTGGCAATGTCGGACCATGATTCATCCCACACAGTTTTGGTCCCTATAATCTTGGGCCTACAAAGATCTCGGAATTTTGAAAACTGTACTCATGATTACCTTTTGCCGAACGTTGCAGGTGGCCCCACCGTGTACGGCGGAATCGGCTTGACCCGGCCACCGAGGAGTCTCTTCTAGCTTTATAAGTACCCCTGTCACTCCGCCCTTCTTCGCGCTTTCTGCTCACTGTTTCTGTATTTGCCCCCAAGTTCATCGTCGTTTCCTTGCGACCACAGCCGCTCACCATTTCCCTATTCTTTGGTGGCCCCTTGCTTTTGGCATCATCAACGATGGCCGCCGTCGATGCAGTCCCTGAGGAAATATTTTGACATCTTCCCTTTCTTCGGTTTTTTTGGTTTGTTTGTTTCCTTTGCCTTTTTTCACTATTTTCTTCATGATTTCTTTGTAGAACTTATGGAACCAGGTTTTGATTCCCGTTGTTGGCCATGCGACTCATTGATTTCTGGGTCCGATGGGCAAACCTCATGCCATTGATGTTATCAACGTGGAAACAAATCAGATCCCCTTCAGACATTCTACCATGCTTTTTTTTCTGATTGGTACCTTAGCTTTAGGGCTTTCACTTCCCCACTTCTTGGCTGGCGTGATTGGTACCTTAGTGTATCGGCCGTCAAGCGTCCATCTTGGGAGGAAATCGGTATCGACCACTATATCGGCCTTTCTTTTGCCAAACATTATAAGAGCGAGTCACTCCTCGCTACCGCTTGTTACTTTTGGTGTGATACTTTTAACGTCTTTATTTTCCTGAGTGGCCCGATGACTCCTCTACTTATTGTACTTGCTTTGACCTCCCTTGACATCACTTCCCCTTGTAATCCTCTTTCTTTCCGCTCCAAGGAGACTCATCATCGTGGTTTTAAAACCACCGGTGGTTGGGAAAGTATATTATGAAGCACAACAAACAGACTAGCCTCGTTGATACTGAAGAACATGTTGCCTTCCTCAATCTCTGGTTGGAGTGGTTTGTGTTTTCTGGATCCACTCTAGTGTAGCGCCCCGATTTACCAAAATCGGAACATTATTGAATTTCCAAAGAAAAACAATAATATAAGAGGTTCATCATGCGACAACGTACATACGACAAGCTTTCATGGTACGCAGACCATATTATTACATAAGAGTGTAATTAAAATAATAAAAATAAACTGCATGACGAACGTCTTCTTCAAGATCTTTCTTCTTGACTGGGTCACTACTCCAGACCGTCTTCATAGTAGGCATCCTCTGTGGGGTCCAACGGGGATGAGTACAAAAGTACTCAACAAGCTACCGCAAATGCAAGTAATAATGCAAGGTAATAAACAAGGAAGGGTAAATGGCTAACATTGCGGAAAAGTACATTTTCAGTTATTGCATTTAGTGTAGTCAAATTTAATCATGCGGAAAAGTAAACATGAGCATCAACAACATCATCTAACTCGAGGAGTACGTTTTACCTCCTCGCACAACAGTCCTTACATGCCAAACCATCATGCACATACACATTCAAAGTAATCTAACTGTGGGATGTCACGCGACCCGCCCTTGACCGTGGGCTTGGCTTTTCGAAAAGATTTATGACTCTGATCAGAGATGTACTACTGTACCCACAAGGCACGCACTCATCTCAAACGAGATGACCCATACCACGGGAACTCGTGCCAAAACCTCGGCATGAAATGCTCCAAGCGATAACCACCCGCTCTAGGTTTCGCCGGCGCGCCGGGCCGTATCCCGGCTAACGTTGCACCCCCTTTTGCGCCACATTGGTACAAGCCACCCGCAGGTGCTGCTTGACCCATCTCCAAATGGTGGCCTCGGTTTGGAACACTACATACCTTAGTTAGGATTTACCCATTAGACTTGTGGTTAGTACGGAAGTGTATTGCAACGGATCTCTCAGACCGGTCCTTATAGTGCATACACTCACAACAATAACTCATCACCAACAGAATTCCAAGGATAAGAAGTAACGGGGATCATATAGTAGAACCATTTTACTACGACTCATTTTTATCCTATAGCGATCGTGTCAATACACTGGACACTAGCTAATAACATTAATCATAAGGTGACAAGGAGGTTAGGCGAGATAGCATGGCTTGGGTTGCACATCAAGGTCGGGGGATCCTAAATAAATATATTGTAGGGGTTTCATTTGACTAATGCATGTATAACCTATGTGTTTTAGCGATAGTTTAATAAAACATGGGTTCAATATGCTCAAAAATATTGTTTGGTGACTTGCCTTATTCAGCGAAGGGTGAGGGAGGGACTTCCGGGAAATATTCCGGCTCCTCGACGGCATCGTAGTCTTTCCAATATAAATAAAGTAAAATAAAATAAACACAACAACCAATCAAACAATATAACATCACGTAATAAGCACATAGGTCTAAGTTGGTTTGATTAAAATAAATCAAGTTGTTAAGGTTCTGAAGTTCATTTTATAAACAATTTTAAAAGAAATTAAAATGAAGTGTTGTCCTTTGAAAAAGGGTTTTAAAAGTGATTATTCTCATTTTAAGTTTTCTAATAAATTTAAAATTAAGGGTCCATAGAAAACTTAGTGGTTTGTTGATATTAACAGGAAATAATTAAATATAAGCTTCACTGGAATTTAAATAATTAAATTTATATTTTTACCCTAAGGGCATTTGAATTCTCATTTAAATAAATATGAAAAAGTCTAAAGTAACATACTGTTTTTATTGAACTAAAGTGTAGAGAATAAAATTATAAAATTTCTGGAGTTGAAATGACAATTTTTAGAGTTCAAACGTGCCAGATATGAATTTTTGAAGTTTAAAAGCATTTCTGGAATTTATTTCTAAATTTAAATCCCCTCGGGTCCACGGTGAGCCAGGCCCACGGTGAACCCGCGCACTGTGCGCGTGGTCCGGCCCAATCTGGACCGTTGGATCCAGATCCAACGCGCGAGGGCGAGGCGGGGCGCTTAAGTGATAACGGACGGCCACTATTAAAACGCGCGAAAGGGTACCACGTGGACGCACGGGATCGAGTGCGGGTGTTAAATGGAAATGAATGCGCGGGATTAAAACGTACTGCTTTGACCAGATCCGACGGTGCGGATTAGATCATGCATGTGGTGCAACTAGCGCCGCTCAATCTCGATCGCACGGTCGGGATCGAATCCGACACGGCACGGTTACTCGACCCATGCCGGTCGTCTTCTCCGGCGACAGCGAGCGGGCCAGGGGCCACGGCGAGCGACGACGGTCCTAGCTAAGCCTAGAAATGTAAAGAGGACGCTATGGCGGTCACGACAGTACCTTAGGCAAGGCGAGGGGTTGACGGAGCGCGGTCGGCGGCGAGGGTAGACGACGGAGTGGTTCGGGCTCCTCGTCGGCGATGGTGCTCCGGCGGGGTTCGACGTCGGTGGAGGGGCGGCCGGGGTCAGTGACGTCCTTGCAGTCACGACGGTGTGGTTGGTTAGGGCGGAGGAGGTCGCTAGGGACGGCGAGGGGCGACCGGAGTAGGAGCGACGGTGAGGTGTTAAAAACCGAAGAGGAGAGCGCTCTGTTCGTTCTTGCTGTGAATGGTCGTGGGGGTCGAACGCGGTGGAGGCCAGGGGCTTAAATAGGGCCACCGGCGGAGCTCGCATGCAAGGAAAGCCGAGAGAGGGCTTTAACTCACCGGCGAGGGCTCGGCCATGCACGATGCGATGTTCCCAGGGGCTTAAACGCGTGGTTTAACGGGGGGAAACGGTCGGCCGGGCGCGGGGAACCGATTAATGGCGTCAATTGAATGCGGGAGGGACCAGCGAGGTGGATCCAAGGCGGGGGTCATCGGCCGGTGTGATTTGGGGGCGGCGACGCGAGGTTGATGATGGAATTGACAGGCGGGGGCCACTGGCCAGCGGGCGCGAGTGCGCGAGGGAGAGGGCTGACGGGTGGGGCCGTGGTGTCGGGCGCGCGCGCGAGGGGAGGCGATCGGCGCCGACAGGTGGGGTCGGGCTGTCAGCCAGAGGCGGGCGAGGGTGATGTGCTGGGCCGACCGGGAGAGAGAGAAGGGAGGAGGGAGGGCCCAATACTGTTTCAAAACATTTCTGAATAAAAATAATTCCAGGAAATACATTAAAATCTTCAGGCTACTTCCAAGCTTGGTAAAAATTTATAAAAATTCTCAAAAATATATTTTGGTCTTAGGATCACACTTAAAAAGTTTCAGCCCCTGGTTTGGCCATTTACTCTATGTTGTAGTTCAAAATGGTATAGAAGGGTATTAAGGTATTTTCCCAATTTAATAAATTCAAGAAATTGAATTAATTAATATTTTTATTACTTTGAAAATTTTTGGTGTTACAAACTCTAGGTCCAACCGCCCATCTCCAATTCCTTGCCGAGCAGCTTGCCGCCGAAAAGAAGATTCCTCTTGGCCGATACCTCCTTGGCGCCACTTATTGTCTTCTCTATTAGGTATCAGCCAGATTATCGGCTGGTGAGCCTGTCGGCCACTTTGGCAGACCTTGGTGGTTCCTATAGCTTTGGCTCAACGTTTACTTTGCTAAAGTGACCGATGAGTCCCCTTTTTCCTTAATGGAATTCCTTGGGTATCACTCTGAATCGGCTTCTTCCGTATATTGCCAGTGTTTATCTTTGGGCGAGGTCGCCTCTTATCGGTCTCCTTCTCGATTGTCACCTGATTCTTGAGCTTCTGGTTCACAACTTTTGCATATGAATACTTATCTGAATATGAATATCCTCATGAACTCCTCTTGAGAGACGTGTGCCGGAACGAGGGGTCCACCAACCCAAAATTTTCAAAACCTTGATCACCCCTTGCCTTCTGCCCGTCAACTTCATTACCCGCCGAGCTTCTTATAAATTTTATCACACGACTGTCTACTCGTGACAGTTAGGGTTCAACCAACTTCCTCCTCAATTATTATTTATCGTCCGAATCCAAATCTACGGGGAATTTGTGAATGCTCCAGAGTATGATCAACTATCCCGAATAGCCGATGGGGCGCCCTATGATGACCTCTCTCCTTGGTCGACTTGTACTGTCGGGTCTATTGACTTCGATGCGTGGTGGGGCAAATAAGTGCTGCACCTTTTTGATCGGCCTTTGAGGTCGTACTGTGAGCGCCTGTATCCTGACTATGCTGATGATTCCTTACTAGTATATTTCTTGACTCCTTTCGTTGTTATCTTGCTTCTTCACTAATTCTTGTGTCGTGCATGGGGTGGCACGGATGCTTCATAAATGAGCTGAAGTGGCCAACCGATTAACTACCAGCCGCAATTGGCCATCAGTGTTCTGGGTAGTGGGGCTCCTATCCCGAAGTATTTGCTCTCCGATGGGCGAGTCAAAACTTCAACGCGTAAGCGCAAGGCGTCGGACGAAGGAACTCGCCGATCCACCAGACCTTGACCTAGCCAGGTACCTTTTTTATTCTCCCAGATGCTTGGCGATGTCTTCTTTCCTTCGTAATGTATTATCTTTCCCTCCAGTTGACGCCGTCCGCTCCTCCGACCAAGCAAGTTGAGGCTGCTACCGAAGTGCCTTCATCGGTTCAGATATACCTGGATCCTTGCTCGAGCTATCTTGTTTTGATCTTTCAACATCTAACTCCCTTTAATATCTAGCCTTTCTCCCCCCACCACATTCTCTTCGGATGCTTCTAGACCGACGACCGATGAATCAGCCAGCACCCAATCGCCCCCACCTATTGGTGGTATCGTGGTGGAGGCCATCGTTGGGGACGATACGCCTACATCCGCACCTATGGATCTCGGTGTGTCGGCCAATGTGGCCAGTACGACAACCACTTTATAGGATGATATACCAAGAGGCGTGGTGTTTGATGTCGGGGTTCCTTCTGTTTCATCTCCTCATGAGGTACTTAACTCGTTTCTCCCTTTCTTGTTTGCCTTCTGCATAGCTGACGTCGCCCTCCACTACGACATATGGTGGATGCCAGGTGGTCGCCTGCCCTCTAAGGTAGCCTCGAGGAAGAGGGATCACACACTTTCCCAGTGGTCAATGGTGCCGCTGTTTCTTCTACAAATAGTACTCTGCGATTGGCTGCCTCCGTCGAGCCTATTGATGTAAGTGCCTTTATGCCCACCATTATATTATGATGAATCTTTTCTTAGCATTCTTCTCTTTTTTCAGTCCTTTGCCCAACAGTTTTCCTTTGACATCTGATCGTTTATGGAGGGAGCTGCTGGTGTTTCCTCATCGGCCTCGACTTAGCTGCCCTCGGCCGTGAAAGAGGTGTTGTCAGACCTACTACGTCACCTGGATGATCCAATGGAGGTCTTGGTTAATGATTTGGGGCTGATATAGGGGTGTTTCAACGACGTCTTAGACCACCTTCCATCGGAGCTAGCCGATGCTCTCACGCCGGCCGCATTCCTAGAGTACCATCGCCCATCCGTGCAGCGAGCCGCCAAGAGGATAACCGATCGAGCTGGTCGGGCGTTGCTCTTAGAGGCAACGAAAACTTATAAGGAGGCAAACATGACTGAGAGGACTTTCTTGGAGCGTGTTGAGGCCGAGTATTCAATTGCGTCATAGGAGCTTGATCAACTGCGATCGAGGGAGGCCGATATGATCACAGAGGTGGAGCGGACCTGGGCGTAGATTGCCGAACAAGAGGGTTTTGTGGTCTCTTTGCTGGCTCGAGTCGATGCCCAAAAACATCGATTCGTCGATGTCGTACGCTACGTAGAACGCTACCACTACACCCTTTAAAATATTCCTAGCCTAGACACCGAAGAACGGGCCATTATTTAGAATGTCGACCTTATACGGCTGCAGACGATTGAGGCCATCCGTCGAGTACTCTAATCATTATGTAGAATCAACAATTTTGTAATGAAAATGAGAAACCAAGGGTTGGTTTCGGATTCTGTGATGAGTGATTGACAATTTTTATCCTCTGATTCGAAGGGGTACCTCCGAAGGGGTTCAGAGGTTGTTTCACCGAAGGGTTTGGTGGGTCTGGGTGCTGCAGCTGTTGCAGCGGAGTGTGCCTGTCGGAGGGGTCCGACAGTACACAATGACTCGGTTGTGCCGAAGTGTTCGGTACTTTGGGAGGTACATCGGAGTGTGTGCCGGAGGTTGTTTACCCGGAGAGGTCTCTAGGGTACTGGATACACTTATCTGTTTGTCTGTTGTGCGCAGGTGACTTCGGAGGCGATGGACGGTTCGCAGAAAGTGAACCTGGGTCAAGCGGGAGGATTGATGCCAAGCGAGCGGGGAGCTCGGTCATGAAGGCTACATGGGGTCGAGGTCGGTCCTCGGGTCAAGGTGCGCCAGGCGAAGGCAGAGAGTGCGGAGTGTGGCTCCGGGTGAAGGTACTCTGAAACGACGTCCTCGGAGGCGAGGCACTTCGAAGGGTACTCCGAATGGAGTGACTTCAGAGTATGGTGGATAAAGTCCTCAGCAATGAGGCAAGGCATTCGAAATGTGCTCCGGAGGGAGGCACTCGAAGGTATACCTGACGGAGGTCTTAGAAGTCGAGGTGCATCGAAGGCATGGTCCGGGTGATGTTCATCGAGGAGTGTGCTCGGGGAGAGACACTACGACGAAGTGCTCATGGAATGCTTCATACGGAGGCCTCAGACGAAGGAGGGAGTTCGAAGGGTGGTACTCCGAAGGTGAGGCTTCGGAGTGTGGCTGACTTGAGGTACTTCGATCATGCATGGCTTCGGTACACGGGCTGACGGAGTTCGAGCTGGGAGTAGCTGCGATGCCGTGGTTGTCCACTCCGGAGGTGATGGCGCGAAGGCCCAAGGGCTTTGACGGCTTCGGCTCAAAACCGTTACAGTATCGAAGGCTGACTTCTGTGAAGCAAAGGCCGTCAGGCTCAAGGCTTCTCACCAAAGCTACCGCACCCTCGCGTGTGAAGGAGGGCTTCAGAAGACTGACCGTGTCTGCTCTGCAAAAGCTGATGATGTCTCCTCTGCGAAGCTGACAAAAGAAGCCTCCAAATAAAGTAGACTACCAACTGTACCCCCCTATTCTGATGAGACAAAACCAGTGTAAACCCTAGGGGTAAAGTAGTCTATTCATAAGGCTAAATAGTGCCTATAAATAGTGGAGGCTAGCTAGGTCACAGTAACACTTTGAGCAGTCATTTTTGAGCTCTTGTGCTAGCCGCCACACAACTTGTATTTAGATCTTTGAGCTCATTTTGTGTTCCCTGTTCATGCAATGAAGTTTTGATTCTATTCTTCTTTCACTGCTTGAACTTGTATTTTGTGTTGCACTTCATGCTTAGATTTCTCTGTGCACCATCTTCTTCTGGATTGAATTTGTGCACTGGATCTATTCCGGAGAAGTGTGTGAGAGGTCTGTGCGTGTGAAGTGTGTTTTTCAGTGTCTGTTCTCTCTGTGTAAACTGGAGGCTAGACCTCTCTGATTACTAGTGAAACACTATCCTTGGTTTAAATCGAAGACCGTTTTCTTCCCTTTTCGAAGTCCTCTTCACAGTGTGCTCAGCGTGCGTCTTGACCTCCAAAGTACGAATCCTAGTACTAGTTGCTGGCGCTGAGTGTTTGGTCAAAGTCCTTAGAGGGAAGACTGCTCTTGCGAAGGGTGAAGTACGAAGTCTGCTCGAAGGCACCTAGTGTGTGGAGCCTGCACTGACTTAGCAGAGTTGAATTTTTGGTGTTGTGGGTGGAGCGAAGTCTTCTTGACTTCGAACTTTTGCTCCTTGCGAAGCCTGGTTTTGGAGCTGTAAAATACCTCTGAACCAGAACTTCGAAGGGTGTGTTCGAAGCCTGTTCCGCAGAAGACAAAATTAAAACAGAAGGCTATTTTTAGTCTGAAATTTTAAAAGCTCCCATTCACCCCCCTATGGTCATCGTTTCCGGTCCAACAATTGGTATCAGAGCAGGTTAAGATCACCAGTTGACCTTAACCGGTTTTGTGATCTGTTGGCGACATAGACAGAGTTAGTAAAATACCTCTGTTCGATGGGACTGACTTTGCATACTGGAAGGTGCGCATGGAGGCTTACTTGCTAAGCCAAGGAAATGTAATTTGGGAGATTGTGGACTCACAATACTCCATCCCTAAAACTCGCACCTCTCAAACAGAGAAGGATCAATATAATGCCAACTCCAAGGCTAGAAATATACTGTTGATTGGTTTGAGTCGGAGTGAGTTTGATAGGGTGCAACACCTTAGGACAGCTAGGGAGATTTGGACTACACTCACTGTTTTTCATGAGGGCTCTAAATAGATTAAGACCAGGTGCCAAAGCACATACAATCAACAGTATCAGTTGTTTGTGTAGGCACCTGGTGAATCTATAGATGCCATGTTTTCTCACTTTGATGCGATAGTGAGTAACTTGCGGTCCAATGGGACACTTGCTTACAATGATCATGACAGGTGTTGGCGTAAAAGTTACACCAACAGGTTCTTAGTAGTCAAGAACAAACAAACAAGAGGTTTGTGCTTTTAGGACAAACTTGAGCCTCCGTAAAGGATAACAACTCAAGAGGTCCGAATGTATGTGTTTGAACCACTGGTTCTGGATCCTTCTTACAAGGTACAATGGGGGGTATTTATAGGGAAAAAGGCTTAAGGAATAGACCTATTTACCCCTAAGTTACAACTGACCTCCAATATTATAAACAAGGTTATACACGGTAAAGTGCCGTAGGGTAGATGGATAAGCAAGACATCCTATCAGTCACGTCTTCCTGCTTCGAAGCCTCCTCCTTCCCTTCGGAGGGTCCTTTGAGACTTCGCATCGTGACACCCTCCGACCGTGCTGACGTATGCTTCGAGCATTAGTCAGCCATCTTCGGGATCTTCTTGGAGCCCTCGGAGGGTTAACCTTTAAGTCCTGGAAATGAAGTAATTTCCCCCAACAGTAGCCCCTCGAATACGCCTTTCTGTAGATAACCTATTTTTTAGAAAGAAGGCAGTATACGAAAGGAACATTTTTAGTTTCTGAGGCTTAAAGGGAATGCGAAGATGTTATGATTTAGCCCAGAATATTGGGCCCAATATTTTAAAACATTCATCTCCGAGTTTTGGCATAGTGGGAAAACTCCCTGGGAATAGCATGGTTTCGGAGGATGAGTGTTACGAAAGCGGTTACGGAGTGTGAACGCCGTGGGGTACCGTCATTATGACCGTTACGGTGTAGATAGCCGTTACCCTCTGTAAAAAAGGTAACGGTCGATTTCTTTAGCGGTTGCACGCCGTTCCAATTACCAGCCCCACCTGTCGGTGACGGAAGCCGAACCTGTAATGTGAAACTTCTCGAAGAGCAGTATAGGTCGTGCGGTTATAAAAGGGGGAAGTAGGGATTACTAGAAGTTTTTTACCGCATTCACCGCTCTTGCAATTCACCTTTTCCTTCAATCTTCCGCACCCTTGATCATTTGAGCGCAATGGCGAGAACCAGCCACACAACTCCATTGGCGGCCAACACTCTGGCGCAGCGGCAGGCGTGGGCCGCATCGGCAGCCACGGCAATGGCGGGGGGTCCGGGCGGTGCTTGGCCCAAGAATCCTCGAGCGCTCCGCCCGCCCTCCAAGAAGAAGATGGCTCAGAGCTTTGTCATCGGCCAGTCTATGAGCACCGCGGAGTCCATTGAAGAGGCAGTAGACGGGAAGCTGGGAGCCGGAATGAGGACTCGAGTTCCCGGGACAGAGTCGACTCCACGGCCTCGGAGCGGAGAAGTGGTGGTCTTCGAGGCGTTCTTCGAAGCGGGTCTGGGGCTACCAGCCGTGGATTTTCTGGCAGAGGTACTGGACCTGTTCCACATAACCCTGCCTCAATTGTCCCCCAACGCAATCGTCCGCCTGGCTGTCTTCGAGTGGGCTCTTCGAGCGGAGGGGTGCGAAGGGCGCTCCGAGATCTTCGCAGCGACCCACGAAGCCATCTGCCAGCCGAAGCCTCAAGATGGGCCTGGGGACTCGAAGGTGACTGTGGCCTTCGGCAGCGTTAACTTCCAGCTACGGTGGGAGCACGCTCTCCATTTCCCTGCGAAGGCCATAAACGACCGATGGTATACAAATTGGATACTTCGGTGGTTTTACGCCGAAGTAGGAGAAGACTCCCCCCTTTCGGGCCCTCTTCAAGAAATCTGGTTCCGGAAGGAGGCGGACATCTCCCCGAACCCTAGCTTGCTCACGACGAGGCTAGGGTTGCTGGCTTCAGTGGCTCGTCGCATGAGCATGCGCGACCTGGCCGAGGAGTTCGTTGGCCTTCGGATCTCACCCCTCGGAGCCAGTTGGCCAATCTCCATCCCGCAAGCCTCGGAGGGGGACCTCCGAAACATAGGTACGTCTTTCTCCTGCGGCATCATTTTATATGAACACATTAATTATACTTATGCTTCTTATACCTTTTTCTTTTCAGCGGCGCCTCTGGCCTTAGCTCCGGACGACATAGTCCGGGCTACCGAACGAATTCTCGGAGCCCCTTCGGTGGCCGAGAGGCAGAGGAGGCTGGAGCTGGTGGGGAGTTGGGAGCGCTCGAACAGGGTGTGGAGAGCCCTCGGCATGGAGCCTCCGCAGCTTCCCGACTTCGCCCCAGCTGGAGCGGCGGCTCGCAAGAGGAAAGCAGCGACCGAGCCCTCTAAAAAAGCTGGCAAGCAACCTCTTCAGAAGAAGGCGGCGAAGCAGCCTCCGCACTTGACGCCCGCTTCATCTTCTTCGTCGCCAGATGAGCGGAGCCCGACTCCCGAAGAGGCAGAAGACTCCGGAGGTGCTACAGCGAAGGCCTTCGAGGACTACCTTTTGATTGACGAAGACATGGAGGAGGTCCCCCCAAACCTCTCCGACAGGGAGGGTGTTAGTGTAACTCCATTGGCTCCTCCTGCACCCGTCAACGTGCAAGTGGAGTCATACTCTACCTCCGACTTGCCTGCGCCCGAAGGGGTTCCCGCGGAGGTCGTGGCCCCGACGGACGAAACCGAGGGTAGGACTTCGGGGGATGACTTTGACAATATCCTCCAGATGTACGAAGTCCTGGAGGATCCGGCGATCCTTCCTCAAGCGGCTCTTAGAGGTATTTTCCCGGAGCTCTTTCTTTTTTCGTCGGCATTCGCTTGCTATCTGTAGAATATGTTAATTAATCTTGGTATTTGAAATAGGTACCTCTTCGGGTACCGAAGCCTTGGCGGCGCCCGACGCCCCCGCTTCTTCGGAGACGGTCACCCGAGCGGACCCTCCGGCTCCCCTGGGGGCTCCGAGCCCGGTGGTGGAGAACGTATCCTTCGGAGCGGACGATGTGCTCCCTGGGACGGAGTTGGCTCCGGCCGTGGCGACCTCGGCTACTGAAGGCGCCTCCGACAACATGGTTCCGGCCGGAGATGTGGCGGCTGAGGGTCGGAATGTTCTTGCCTCTCCCCCTTTCGTGCCGGGGAGGGGTAAGAGTATTTCCAGCCTGGGCCTTCGGGTTGACCAAGCTGCGCCCTCCGTTGGCAACTCAGAGGACGAGGCTGCAGTGGACGACGCCCGAGCCTTGTCTTGGCTCCCTCTTCTGGCTCCTTTCTTGGAGCATCGGAGCGGCCTTCGAAGGCTCTTGGAGCCCCTGGCTGAGAAAAGCCAGGACATTGCCAATTCGGAGTTGATCTCCGCTTTGAGCGAAGTTAGGGCTTCGAGCCTCAACACGGCCCTCGAAAGGGCTGCCCTTCAGGTATGAAAAAGACACCACAGTTGCTGTATTTTAATGGTCAAAACTTCTTTAGCACTTACCTTGTTTTCTTTGCAGCAATTCGCCCTTGCTAGAGCGGCAGCGACTTCCAGCGAGGTCGAAATTAACCGACTTAACCGGAAGGTTACAGCCCTTCAAACAGCTCTTGATGACTCCACCGGGAGGTCTCTCAGGCTGAATGAAGAACTTTTGGAAGAACGGAAGGCTAAGGCAGCGTCTGAAGAAGCCCTTGAAGCCCTCCGCTCTCATGCCCAAGAAGCCGAAGCTGAACGAGTGGTCCTCCGTGCGGAGGTCGAAAAGCTTCGCCAGGATGCGGCTGCTTCGAACGGACATCTGGTGGAACTTCAAGGGGCTCTTAGCCAGGCAATGGCTCAGAAGAGTTCCTTGATGCTTCGGGTGGCCGCGTTGGACGCAACTGTTGCAAGCCTGGAAGTAGCAGAGAGAAAGAATTCCAGTACTGCTGACCGTACCTTGGAAGCTCTTCAGGGTACGTTAGAGTACTTCGGCACCATGTGCCCTTCGACCTCTGCTGCAGCCTACGAGCCGCTCGACCGGAAGCTGACGAGGATCCAGGTAGCTTCGTCGCTGATGAAGAACTCCGGAGTCCGGTACGGAGAGATCTCCGGACAGTGCGCCGGCATCGGGGTTCTTCGCCACCTCGAATCTCTTCGGATTCCCTTTGATTCGGTTAGCGGTTCGTCTCCTGGGGGTTTCGCGGATGATGACCTGCTGCGGCCGTCTTCGGAGGTGGCTTCGGCTTGGGAAGCTTTCCGATCAGTATGGAAGGCAGATCATAAGGTTGCTGCTAAGGCTTGGATCGACGAGGCCCACCGGCAAAAGCAAGCTCAAGCGAAGCCACCACTCCCGACTTCGCCAGCGCCTTCGGTCCCAGCTCCGCCAACCGACCCGCAGGTCTAGCCGCTTAGGGTTGTTGTGTACCTGTGGTCTTGTAAACTTTGTTTAATTAATGAGAAAGTTATAAACAGTACTTGTCTTGGGTGCTCTGCTCTTTTTTAGGTTCTGTCATGCCCTTCGAGCCCTGACTTCGTACTTTTGGAACCTACTGCCGAGCTTCGAAAGGAGTGGGCAGTTCTTGAGAGTCTGAGACCTTATCGCCGCTCCCGCTTTTCTGTTCCTCGCGGAGTCGGGGGGGAAGTTATCCTTGAAGTACGAAGGGACATTTTGTCTTATATTAAAGAGGAAGAAAAGGAAGAGGGGTCTTCGTCTTCCGAGCCTGTCGACTGGTCTGACTCGGAGTATCAAGCCGAAAACCTTGCCGAGGCCGGCTCCGAAAGGCTCTTGACGTGGGCCGAACTTCAGGAGGAGCAGAAGAAACTGCGAGCCTCGAGAAAAAAGCGAAGTTCCCGGCCAAAAAAGACTTCAAGCTCCGAAGGGCAAAGTAGCCGCAGGGGTAGCTCTAGGGGTCGAAAGGGTCTCCGTTTTTATTTGGGTTTAGATAACAATTTTTCTTGATGTATGAGTATAATATTTTAATGTGGAATGCTTCGACAGTATGCTGTGTGACTCCTATCCTCCTACCCCCCTTGTGGGTGGCGGAGCTTTTATCATATATAAGGGTTCGCTAGGCACAATGATCGTCCGAACACCTGCATGCTTCGAATTTTGCACATGTCACCACTGATAAAATAACAAAATTAAAAGTCCTTAGACTCTTCTACGGATCCTAACAAGCCGGAGCCTGGAATCCGTAGGTTGGCCACCTACGGCTCTTTTACAGATACTTCGTACCCGGAGGCTTGAAATTCTGTCTTGTTTAAAGTCCTTAGACTCTTCTACGGATCCTAACAAGCCGGAGCCTGGAATCCGTAGGCTGGCCACCTATGGCTCTTTTACAGATACTTCGCACCCGGAGGTTTGAAATTCTGTCTTGTTTAAAGTCCTTAGACTCTTCTACGGATCCTAACCAGCCGGAGCCTGGAATCCGTAGGTTGGCCACCTACGGCTCTTTTATAGATACTTCGCACCCGGAGGTTTGAAATTCTGTCTTGTTTAAAGTCCTTAGACTCTTCTACGGATCCTAACCAGCCGGAGCCTAGAATCCGTAGGTTGGCCACCTACGGCTCTTTTACAGATACTTCGCACCCGGAGGTTTGAAATTCTGTCTTGTTTAAAGTCCTTAGACTCTTCTATGGATCCTAACCAGCCGGAGCCTGGAATACGTAGGTTGGCGGAGCCACTGAACCAATGGTTCGTAGCCAGCCCCTTGGGTTTTTTCGAAAAATGCTTGGCTCTGCTAGCATCACCGACCTCCGAATGCGTCCATCCGGAGGGTGGGATGTTCGAAGGGCAAAACAAATCTCAACCCTTAGCTTTATTTATAAAAGGAGTGTTACAAGTGATTACAAGGAAGCCTTAAGCGTAATATCTCTTAAGGTGCTCCGCATGCCACGCATGTTTCAACTCTTCTCCTTCTAAATTAGCTAATTTAAACAATCCGGGGCGTCCTGAGCGTAAGATAACATATGGTCCTTCCCATTTGTTTCCTAGCTTCCCTGGAGCTATTACATTTCGCAATACTAGATGACCTGGTTTTAACTCAGTTAACTTGACCTTCGGGTCATACCATGTCTTTGTGCGCTCTTGGTACTTCGTCAGGTTGGCGACAGCTCGAAGCCTTGTTTCTTCTGACAAGTCTATTGAAGCACTCCGATCATCTTCGTCTTCGTGTTGAATTACGCGAAGTGACTCCCCTTTGAGCTCCGTAGGGGTCATGGCTTCGTCTCCGAAGAGCAATCTGAATGGCGTGAAGCCGGTTGATCTAGTTTGCGTGGTTCGGATAGACCATAAAATTTTAGGTAGCTCTTCGACCCATAGGCCCTTGGCCAATCCCACAATTCGGCGATTTAACCCGGAGAGGATATCCCCGTTGGCTCGTTCGACGGCTCCGTTGGATTGCGGATGTCGCACTGCCGCGAAGCATAGCTTAATGCCCAGTTCCTCACAGAATGTTTGGAAGGTATCAGCTTCGAACTGGGTTCCGTTATCCACCGTTAATTCTCTGGGGACTCCGAACCTGCATATAATATTCTGCCAGAAGAACCTTTGCACGTTCTTCGACGTGATGGCTGTTAGGGGCTCTGCTTCCACCCATTTTGAGAAGTATTCTATTGCTACGACCGCAAATTTCAAACCGCCCTTTGCTGGTGGGAAAGGGCCTATGAGGTCCATGCCCCATCTAGCCATCGGCCATACCGGGGCAATAACTTGAAGTTGAGTTGGTGGGCGATGGCTCCTTCTGCCCATCCATTGGCAGCCTTGGCATGTTCGAACTAGGTCTTCGGCGTCTCTGACGATTGTCGGCCAATAAAAACCTTGCCGGAGCGTCTTGCCTGCTAGCGCTCTAGGAGCTAGATGACCTCCGCACAGCCCTTCGTGGATGCCTCGAAGTATGTCTTGTCCTTCAGGTTGAGAGATGCATCGAAGCAGTGGCGAGCATACTCCGGCCTTATACAATATTTCCCCAATAAGTTTGTAATTTCGAGCTCTTGATTGCAATCTTCGAGCTTCTGGGCCTTCCGGAAGGTTATTGCTACCTTGCAACATAGTTATTATCGGGGTTCGCCAATCCGTAGCTTGAATACACATTACTTCTGACGAGGGTATTTGGTCAGCTGCTGGCTGCTCTAATTCTTCGTAGAAAGCGCCCTCTGGGAGGTCCACTGCTCCTGCTGCAGCCTTTGCAAGGATATCTGCAAGTTGATTTTCTGCTCGTGGTATGCTTCGAACTGTAAACCCTTTGAATGCTGCTTCTGCCTTGCGGATTTCTTGAAGGTATTGCGCGAGATGTGGGTTTTTTGCTTGGAAGCTTTTGTCAATATGCCCCGCGACGACTTGGGAATCTGTCTTGATCACTATCCTTGTAGCTCCGAGTGCTTTAGCCTTTCGGAGGCCTAGCAAGATTCCTTCATACTCGGCGACGTTATTAGTGGTTCGAAAGTTAAGCCTTGCTGAATACATTGCCTTTTGCCCTGATGGTGACAAGATTACTGCCCCTGCTCCGGCACCTGATGCTTGATAGGCTCCGTCTGAGAATATTGTCCAGAAACCGTCAGAGGGTTCTTCCGGAGTCCATACTGCAGATGGAGTCCACTCTGCTACGAAATCTGCTATAATTTGAGATTTAACGGCCGTCCTTGCTGTGAATGAGATTTCGAAGGGTGCCAGCTCCACTGCCCACTTTCCAACCCTGCCTGTGGAATCTTTGTTTCGGAGCATATCTCCAAGAGGATACGATGTAGGGACAATAAGGTTATGCGCCAAGAAATAATGCCTTAGCTTTCGCGAGGCCATCACTAAAGCATAAGCAAACTTTTCAAGCTCGGAGTATCTGATCTTGGCTCCTGATAATGCCTCCGAGACAAAATAAACTGGGTTTTGCACCAGCTTCTCTTTAAGCTCGACTTCTCGGACCAGTACTGCGCTTACTGCTGATCCTGTCGCTGCAAGGTATAAAAGCAATGTTTCCCCTGGAAGAGGAACGGTTAAGGTTGATAATGTTCCGAGGTATGCTTTTATTTCTTCGAAGCTCTTTTGGCACTCCGGCGTCCAGCTGAAGCT